>JAQZBX010016136.1:0-36815 GCA_029593785.1 Cabassous unicinctus | reverse complement strand
TGTGAATAGACCACAGTTTGTTTATCCATTCATCTGTTGATGGACACCTGGGTTGCTTCCAACTTTTGGCAATGGTGAATAATGTTGCTATGAACATCGGTGTGCAGATGTCTGCTCGTGTCACTGCCCTCAGTTCTTCTGGGTATATACCCAGTAGTGGTATTGCCGGGTCACGTGGAAAGTCTATATTCAGCTTCTTTAGGAACTGCCAAACAGTCCTCCACAGGGGCTGTACCATTCTGCATTCCCACCAACAGTGAAGAAGTGTTCCTATCTCTCCACATCCTCTCCAACACTTGTAGTTCTCTGTCTTTTTAATAGTGGCCATTCTGAGAGGTGTGAAATGATACCTCATTGTAGTTTTGATTTGCATTTCCCTAATCATGAGTGATGTTGAGCATTTCTTCATGTGTTTTTTTGCCATTTGTATTTCTTCTTTGGAGAAATGTCTATTCAAGTCTTTTGCCCATTTTTTAATTGGGTCGTTTGTCTTTTTATTGTTGAGTTGTAACATCTCTTTATATATCCTGGATATTAAACCCTTATCGGATATATGATTTCCAAATATTTTTTCCCATTGAGTTGGCTTCCTTTTCACCCTTTTGGCTAAGTCCTGTGAGGTGCAAAAGTGTTTAATTTTGAGGAGGTCCCATTTATCTATTTTTTCTTTTGTTGCACGTGCTTTGGCTGTAAGGTCCAAGAAACCAGCACCTACGACAAGGTCTTGAAGATGTTTCCCTACATTTTCTTCTAGTAGTTTTATGGTCCTGGCTTTTATATTTAGATCTTTGATCAATTTTGAGTTGATTCTTGTATTGGGGGTGAGAGAGGGGTCCTCTTTCATTCTTTTGGTTATAGATATCCAGTTCTCCCAACACCATTTGTTGAAGAGACTTTTTTCCTGTTAGCATGGACTTGGTAGTTTTGCCAAAACCGGTTGACTGTATAGGTGAGTGTTTATTTCTGGGTTCTCAATTCTATTCCACTGATTGATGTGTCTATCTTTATGCCAGTACCATGCTGTTTTGAGCACTGTAGCTTTGTAATATGTTTCAAGTCAGGCAGTGAAATTCCTCCCACATCACTCTTCTTTTGTAGAATGCTTTTGGCTATTCGGGTGCACTTACCCTTCCAGATGAATTTGGTAATTGCCTTCTCTAATTCTGTAAAGTAAGCTGTTGGGATTTTGATTGGTATTGCATTGAATCTATTAACCAGTTTGGGTAAGATTGACATCTTCATGATATTTATTCTTCCAATCCATGAACATGAAATGTCTTTCCATTTGTTCAGGTCTTTTTAAATTTCTTTTAGCACTGTTTTGTAGTTTTCTGCAATTGGTCCTGTACTTCTTTGGTTAGATTAACTCCTAGGTATTCGAGTCTTTTTGTTGCTATTGAAAATGGAATTTTCCCCCTAATTTCCTCCCCAGATTATTCAGTACTAGTGTACAAAAACATTACTGATTTTCATGTTTTGATCTTGTATCCTGCCACTTTGCTGAACTCATTTATTAGCTCAAGTAGCTTTGTCGTGGATACTTCAGGATTTTCTAAGTACAGGATCATGTCATCTGCAAACAGTGAGAGTTTTACTTCTTCTTTTCCTTTTTGGATGCCTTTAATTTTTTTTTTCCTGTCTAATTGCCCTAGCTAGAACTTCTAGTACAATGTTGAATAACAGTGGTGACAGTGGGCATCCTTATCTTGTTCCCGATCTTAGAGGGAAAGCTTTCAACTTTTCCCCATTGAATATGATGTTGGCTGTGGGTTTTTCATATGTGCCTTTTATCATATTGAGGAATTTTCCTTCTATTCCTATCTTTTTAAGTGTTTTTATCAAAAAAGGATGCTTGATTTTGTTGAACGCCTTGTCTGCATCTATTGAGATGATCATGTGGTTTTTTTCCTTCAGTTTGTTAATGTAATGTATTACATTGATTTTCTTATGTTGAACCAGCCTTGCATACCAGGAATAAATCCCATTTGGTCGTGATGTGTAAGTGTTTTGATATGCTGCTGGATTCGATTTGCAAGTACTTTGTTGAGAATTTTTGCATCTATGTTCATAAGGGAGATTGTTCTGTAATTTTCTTTTCTTGTAGAATCTTTATCTGGCTTTGGTATTAGGGTGATTGTGGGAAAGAACCCTTCAGACGTGGAATTTTGGCTTGAGAACAAAGACAGAGTGTCTGGAACACCAGACACCAACTCAAGAGGAAAACCTTGAGAGCACTGTTTGAACTCTTGCTGGCACCAAGACTCAAGGATGAGTTAAGGATAGACAAAAGGAGGAAACCTTGCCTGCAATATTTTTTCAAGCAAATTCCAAGAGTAATAAATCACTAGTCATGCTCCTCTGCGCATAACTGGAAGCTTGCCCTGCTAAATAATAAAAGCACTGGGCTGCCTGTGCTTCGGGGCTGGCGTGGTAGATACGTTCTGCTAGCCCCCTGACCCAGCTTTCTCTTAAACTCTTTGTCTTGTCTTTCTTATATCGCAGCACCCCTCACTAAGTCACCCACACTTATAACTTCAGGTGATGTTGGCTTCATAAAATGTGTTGGCTAATTTTCCCTTCTCTTCAATTTTTTGGAAGAGTTTTATCAGGATTGGTGTTAATTCTTTTCAAAATGCTTGGTAGAATTCACCTGTGAAGCCATTTGGTCCTGAACTTTTCTTTGCTGGGAAATTTTTTTTTTTTTAAGGATTTATTTATTATTTCTCCCCCATCCCTGTTTTGTGTGTGTGTGTGTGTGTGTGTGCTCACTGTCTGCTCCCTGTGTATTCTTCTGTGTCTGCTTGTCTTCTCCCTAGACGGCACCAGGAACCAATCCCAGGACCTTCCAGAGTGGGAGAGAGGCGCTCAATCTCTTGTGCCACCTCAGCTCCCTGGTCTGCTCTGTCTCTTATTGTCTCTCCTCTGTGTCTCTTTTTGTTGCATCATCTCCACTCGGGCCAGCTCGCCATTAGGACCAGCTTGCCTTTCACCAGGAGGCCCCAGGAATCAAACCCTGGACCTCTTATATGGTAGACGGGAGCCCGATCGATTGAGCCACAACCGTTTCCCATACTGGGAAATTTTTGATGATGGATTCAATCTCCTTAAATGTGATTGGTTTGTTAGGTTCTTGTATTTCTATTAGCAGTAAGACTACTTTAAACTGAGATTTTAATTCAAACTGTAAACTGATTGTGGGGTTCAGAGTCTCAGGGGAGAGTGCCAGCTTTCCTTGCTACTCCTTTCGACGCGGTGGGCTCATTTCTCGTTTGCTTGTCCTACCGCTTGCCGCCTGTGGGTCCCAGCTGTATGCGGAGGCCTCCTGATACAGTCCTTGACTTTAGCGTGTTCCTTTCTTAGCGTGAGTAAAAAACACGGCGCCTCCTTCCACCCGTGGCATGTTAGGGCTGTTGAGATGTGTTTATCTAACATGACACACATTCGTTCCCAAGCAGGCCAGAGGTGTGGACTTGGTTAAGGGTATACTAAATCTAACTAACAGAAATTCCAGAAGAAGAAATGACAGAAGCAATAGCTGAAGAGCTAAGAGTTGAATTTTTTCCACATTTAGAGAAAAAAGAAGTCCTCAAATCAAAAGTACAGTATAAGTACAGAGCAGAACAAACAGAAAAAAGCCCACATGTAGACAAGAGACTACTGAAACCAGCCAATGTCAGTATAAAGAGAAAATTGTAAAAGCTACCAGAGAGAAAATGCAGATTCCTATAAAGAACCATGAATTAGACACAGTAGATTTATCAACAATAATAATGTCTTCAAAACACTGAGAGAAAATAATCAGTCTGCATTTTATACCGACAAACAATTACTCACGATAAAGAGAACAATTTAACAGTTCCAAGTACTAAAAGAATTTGCCACAATAGATTTTTACTATAAGAACTCTGAAAGGATTCTTTTAGGAAGAAAAGTTCATCCAGAGAGAGCTCATGATACACAAGAAGTAAGAGTAAGCTTAGATATTGATGATACGTAGATTGATAAATTTAATTAAATGATTTATGACACAATGGTGGCAGGTTTTGTGTTTTTTAAAAGGCAAAATTGAATTGCAGACAAGAGTACAGGAAGGGTGGAATCGAGTGGTCCGTGGTTGGCAAAGCACGCCGAGGTCCATGTCATGTTGGGGAAAAAGATAGAAATACGAGCAGTCCACTGCAGAAAGTCTGCCCCACGTGGCCTTCCCAGTAGAATGCTTTTTTGGTTTAATACACTAACTTCATGAAAGCTAAGTATCTCTCAGTGCAGTATTTTCAGCTATTGTGTATGTGGGGAAAAAGTTATATTTACACCACCAAAATCCAATTCAACTTTTTAAATAAAACAAGAGATAGTAAGTTTAGAGCTGTGCGTCACTTCAATTGGCAGAATCTCAGAATCACGTGTAAACGTACCAGAAAACCCACCAAGTGCCACACAGAGAAAAGTGCCTCTTGGACATTGCTGATCCCACAAGAGGCGTCTTCCATGACGGCTGTGAAGACGCAGTGCTGGACGCTGTCTTTGAAAGTCCTTGAGAAGCTTTGAAAAAAGACAGCCCGGTGTCAAATAAATGTATGAAGTAAACAGCAGGACGAGAAGCACAGCTGCACTTTGTGATTATTTCATTCAAACGTGTTGACCAACTTGTTTGAAGATTTGTCAAGCCTCCTTCCTCAGTAGTTCCTACAGCACCTCCAAATGGGCATGACTCCTTCGTGTTGTGAACCCGACAACTTGCCCCTAACTCCCTTTTATCACCGGGGCTCTGCCTGCCCTTGCTCGTGCAGGCCCCTCCTCAGCTTCAAGTCTCCACCTCATCAGGGAGCAGACTTTATTACAGGAACTTGCCTTGAGTTTCACTGTACATCTTAACCTGCATCTTCGCAACTAATGCGTTTCTGCATGCTGCTTGGCATGCTGTGTGGCAAGCATGTTCACCAGACGTGTTACGGGCTAAAGCAGCGGAGAGCTAACAGTGGTAAGTGTTAGTGATCTGGACACAATGTCTAAACATTTCATGGCCTGTCATGATAGGCTTGTGGTTTTGCACAGGCGCTTTCCTGTGTTTTAGGCACATTCTAGGAAATTGGTTGAACGTTTTGGATTGACGTGTAATGCATTGTCGTTTCCCTCTTTTCAAATAATGGGAAATAGCTCCTGGTTATACATTTACATAGGGTTTCTGATTTTCAGAAGTTTGTGGATGACTGACATGAAGGAAGAGAAGCCGATACTTAAGTTCTTGGATTTCATCAGAAAAATGTATAGTTAAATATTGATGTTTAAAAATGTAAAGAAAACCACTAAAAATAAAAATGCAATCTATAACCTCCAAACCAACAAAGAACAAATTTAGAACATATTAATCCAACAGAAGGCAAGGAAGAAGAAAAAAGGAAGGAAAAAGAAAAGGATGACAAACAAATGACACAGACTAAGCTGACGGGCATAAGACTAAACATATCAGTAAATCACAATCAATGCAGATGGATTTAAACTGGAATGAGAACCCAAAGATATTACATTGGATTTTAATACAGTTAATTCCTAATTACAAGAAACGTATCTGAAAGCAAATCACACAGAATAGATGAAAATAAGGTCAAGGAAAAACATATGCCAGAAAAATACTATATAAAAGAAAGGGATGTAGGAAGACAAAGAGGATATAACTTAAGGCAAAAAGCTTTACTAAAGAGAAAAAAGAACATCACATGATAAAAATAGGAATAAACCAAAATTAATAAAATCCACAAACTTGAAGGAGAATTTTTAAATCCATTTTTATCATGAGATTTTTTTTAAATCTGTAAGAAATTAATATGTCAAACAAATAAAGGTTGGTGAGGATATAAAAGTAAGGATTTGAAATTGATATGGAAGGGCAGAGGAGCTAGAAGAGTCAAAAATACTGTGGGAAAAAAAGTTGTGGAACTCAGACTGCTTAAAGACTTACTATAAAGTAACAACAATCAAGACAGTATAGTATTGGCAAAAAGGTAAACATACAGGTGAAAGGAACAGAATACAGTCTGGAAACAGACCCACACAATATGGTAAATTGATTTTTGATAAAGATGTAAAAGCTGTTCAATGGAGAAAGGATAAGCTTTTCAACAAATGGATATCCATGTGCCGTGTGTGTACATGCGTGTGTGTGTGCGTGTATGCGTGTGCATGTGTGTGTGCGTGTGCACGTGTGTGTGCGCATATGAGTGTGTGTGCGTGTGCCGTGTGTGTGCGTGCGTGTGTGCGTGAGTGTATGCGTGTGCATGTGTGTGTGTGTGTGTGTGTGTGCATATGAGTGTGTGTGCATGTGCATGTGTGTGTGCCATACCCTATTCCTTCCAAACAAACTATCTCAAAATAGATCACAGGCCAAAATGTGAAAGGTAAACTCTAAAACTTCAACAGGAAATTAGAGGAGAACATTGACATAGAGTTTGTAGACGTTATCAACTGCATAACCCAAAAAAGAAAAAAATAGATAAATCAGGCTTCATTGGAATTTGAAACTTTTGCCCTGTGCAAGACTCAGGCGAACGAAAAGACAAGCACATGCTTTACAGAAAACACATGCAAATCGCCTTTCTCACGGAAATCTTGTACCCCAATAAAGAACTCTTGAAACTCAGCAACAAGAAAACAACAACCCGATAAAAAATTAGGGAAAAGATTTGAGCAGACACTTCGCCAAAGATGATATCTGGATGGCAAATAAGCACAAAACAAAAAGGTGTTCACCATCATTGGTCATTAGGGAGACGCAAATTGAAGCCTCGATGAAATACCACAGCACACCCTCTAGACTTGCTAAAATGAACACTAAAACTAAAACTAAACCAACCTACAAAAACACATGACAATAGCAAGTGCTGGCGAGGATGCTGAGTGACCGGATGTCTTATTCATGGCTGGTAGAAATGCTGAATCACAGGACCACTATGGAAAAGCGTTTGGCTGTTTCCCAGAGTTTAGCCTGAACTTCCCAAATTACCCAAAAACCCCATTCCTTGGTGTAAGAAGAAATTGAAACTTATAATCACACAAACCCTGAATCTTTGTAACAGCCAAAAACTAGAAACAACCCAAAAGTCCTTCAAGATGAGCAAATGAACAAACTGTAATGCATCCATACAATGGAATACTAGTCAACCTCAAAAAGGAACGAGCTCTTGATTCATACAACATAGGTAAGCCTCAAAGGCATTATGAAGGAAAAGGTGGCTGGCCTAAGATGCTACATACTGTATGATCCAACTCATATGACATTTGGAAAAAGCAAAAGTACAGGAATGGATAACAGATCAGTCACGGTCAGGTTGGAAGAAGGGAGAGGCTTTGACCACAAGGGGGCAGTACAAGGAATTACGGGGAATGTCGGGGCCGTTCTATACTTTCATCGTGATGTTTAGATGACTATCCATCTCTCTGAACGCATAGCTCTATACACTAAAAGGAGTAAACTTTACTGTCTATTTTTAAACATTTTTTAAAAGAAGGAGATCTCTCCAACTTCAACATTCAAACCATACTAGATAGCATAAGAAAAGATAACTATAGAGCAATCTCACATAAAAATATACTCATAAAACAAAACAAGACGCAGCAATCCATATGTAGCATTGCATATCATTACCCGGTTGTTTTTTTCCACTGTAATTCTAAAATAGTTCAACATAAGAAAGTCTATTATTGTGATACACAAGAGTGACAGAATAAAAGAGAACACATGTAATCACCTAAGGAGAGACAAAAATGGTACTTGATAAGATTCAATACCCAATCAGAATAAACTAATAGAAGGCAAATTCTTTAACATGATCAAGATTATCAGAAACCTATAGCAAACTTCAGGAGCCATTTCATTAAAGCCATCAACCAGACAGAGATGAGCTTCTCATCAGGTCTGTTCTGTCTACTAGAAGCCCTCGGTAAGCAGTAAGACAAGGAAAAGTAATGAAATGCAAATATTGGAAAGGAAGGGACAAAAATATTCATTATTTGGAGGATCATGTTCTTTTCTTTAAAAAACAGCTTTATTGAGATATAATTCACATGCCATACAATAGATTTTGATAGAGTACAATTCACTGGTTTTTAGAACATTCTCAGAGTTGTGCAACCATCACCAAAAGTAATTTTGCAACATTTTCATCATCCCAAAAGAAAAAGAAACCCTGTACTCATTAGCAGTCACTCCCCATTCCCTCCCCCCATGCCCCACCCTAAGCAACCCCTAATCTATTTCCTGTCTCTACAGATTCGCATATTCTGGACATTTCTCATGATGACTCTTGGAAATCATACAATATGTTGTCTTTTGTGACTGACTGACTTCTTTCACTTAGCATAATATTTACAAGGTCATCCATGTTGTAGCACGTATCAGAACTTCATTCCTTTCTACTGCCCAATAACCTTCCACTGTATCAATATACTTTATCTATACATTCATCAGTTGATGGACATTTGGGCGGCTTCCAATTTTGGGCTATTATGAATAATGGTGTATAAACATTCATATACAAGTTGTTTGGGCATATGTATTCATTAGTCTTGGGAATATACCTAGGATTGGGCTTGCTGGGACATATGGTAACTCCATGTTGATTCTTTTGAGGAACTCCCAGATTGTTTACTAAAGCAGCTGTTTTCGTTTCCTGGGCTGCTCAAAGAAATACCAATGCAATGGTTTGGGTTAAATAGTGGGAATTTGCTATCTTACGGTTTTGAGGCTGGAAAATGTCCAAATCAAGGCGTCATCAAGGTGATGCTTTCCCCCAGAACACCTAAGATTGTGGCATTCTGGGCTGGCTACTGGTGACCATTGTTCCTTAGCCTGTTACATGGCAAGGCACATGGCAGCTCTCCTAGCCTCTTCTCTTCCAGGTTCTGTTTCAGCTTCTTGCTTCCTGTGGCTTTCTCTCTCTCCATCTCTCTCTCTCTTTCTCTGTCTGAATTTCATTCCAATAATAAGAACTCCAGTAATAGGATTAAGATTTATCCTGATTGAGGTGTGACACACCTTAACTGAAGTAGCCTCATCGAAAGGTCCTACTTACAATGGGCTCACACCCACAGGAGTGGATAAACTTTAAGACCATGTTTTCCTGGGATACACACTTCTTCAAACCACCTCAACAGCTGACCCATTTTACAAGCCCACAGCACTGTCCCAGCATTCCAATTTTTCCATATTATCTTCAGCATTTATTATCTATTTTCACTACTATGGCCGTCCAGGTGGGTTTGAAGGAGTGACTCATTGTGACTTGATTTGCATTCCCCTGATGACGAATGCGGTGGGGCATCTTTTCCTTTCCTTGCTGGATATTTGTATTCCTTCTTTGGAAAAATATCTGTTCATGTCCTTTGCCCATTTTTAATTGGATTATTTACTTTGACTAACGAGTTGTAAATATTCTTTATATATTCTAAATACAAAAACCTTATCAAATATATGATTTGCAAATATTTTCTCTCATTTTGTTTGTTTTTATCGATATACTATATTTTATTCATCCATTCACCTGTTGATGGACATTTGGGTTGTTTCTATTATTATGATAATGGTGTTATGAACATTGTATCCATTTACTATTTTCTTTTTCTTTTTCTTGAAGACATTCTTTGCAGTACAAAAGTTTTTAATTTTAATGAAGATTGATTTATTTTTACTTGTATTGCTTGTGCTTTTGATGTCATGTCTAAGAAATAATTGTCTAACCCAAGACCATGAAGATTTATGCCTACGTTTTCTTCTAAGAGGTTTATAGTTTCAGCTCTTACATTTAGATCTTTGATCCATTTTGAGTTGGATTTTGTATATGTTGAGAGGTAGGGGGTCTAACTTCATTCTTTTGCATTTGGATATCTAGTTGTCCTAGCACCATTGGTTGAAAAGACTCTTCTTTCTCCCTTTGAATTCTCTTGGCACCTTCTCAGAAATCAATTGAGCATAAATGAAAAGGTTTGTTTCTGAACTCTCAATTCCATTCCATTGATCTACATGTCTGTCAGTATGCTAGTACCATACTGTCTTGATTACTGTAGCTTTATAGTAGGTTTTAAATTTTGGAAGTTCTCCAACTTTTTTGTTCTTTTTCAAGATTGTTTTGGCTATTCTGAGTCCCTTGAATTCCCAAATGAATTTTAGGATCAACTTATCTATTCCTGCAAGGAAGCCAGCTGGGATTTTGATAAGGATTGCATTGAATACATAAATCAATTTGGGAAGTACAGCCATTTTATCAGTGTTAGTCTTCCACTCTGTGAATATGGAATGTTTTTCCATTTGTTGAGATCTTTAATTTCTTTCAATAATCTTTTGTAGTTTTCAGAGTACACATTTCACACTTACGTTTATTTTTGAGTATTTTATTCTTTTCAAAGCTTTTTTCCCAAAAGCTTTTTTTTAGAATTGTAAAAGTGGATCTTCAAATTTTTATGAAATTACAAGAGGTTCTGCATAGCCAAAACAATTTTCAAGAGAAGAAACAAGTAGGAGGACTCACCCTTCCATATTTCAAAAGTTATTACAAAGCTACAACAATCAAAACAGTGCTATACTGGCCTAAGGACAGACATATAGACCAAATGAACAGAATTAATGGTCTAGAATAAAGCCTTCTATGGTTAATTAAGATTTGAAAAGGGTATCAAGTCCATTCAATAGGAAAGAACAGTCTTTTTAAAAAAGCGTTATGGGATAACTGCATTTCCACTTGCAAAAGAATGAAGATGGACACCTACTTTATGCCATGAAGAAAACTAACTCACCAATACTCTAAGAATACTCAGAAGTACACTGAAAATAAGAAGGCTACGGAGGGCCAGGGGTCGGGGCGGCAGGCCTGGAGGCAGAGCTTTGTGCCTGCACAGCCCTACTGGACCCAGAGAGGACGAAGGCCATTCCTGTCTCCTCAGGGGACAGTGACCTCAACCTCAGCACAAATCAAAGCAGCAGTTCCCGACTCTGGAGAGAAGCAGTCCTGGCCTCCTTCTAGAACGGCAAAGACTTTCCATCCAGCACGGGGTCGGGCGCTCCACGGCTTCTGATTGTGAACCTGAAAGCAAAGAGCGAGTGGAGAGGCTCACGTGGTGGGCAGTGGAGGCAATGCCAAAAGAAGAAAACCTGTCAAGGGGCCAGGCTGTTCTGCCTCGACTTCCCACAGACAAGGACGATCCTGAGCTCCATGGAGGCTGACAGTACGCGGTGGAGGCTGGGCCGGTGCTGGACGCAAAGAGCTGCGAGTGGGAGCAACACACTCGGGCTGCACGTCGGGCTGGGGGACTCGGACAGCGGAGGACGGAGGTGGCAGAGGCTGCGGCCGGGGCTCCGTGGGGTCACCTGTGGGGGATATCCACACCTCCTGGCCTTCCAAAGCCTTGCCTCCGACACATCCAAGAGGCCTCAGCCTCCAGGGACTGCAAGGGACCACCTCAGAGACCAGAGGAGGGGCCCGCAGACCCTCGCTGCCAGGTGGCCACCCGCCCCCACCTGGGGGCTGCAGAGACGGGCCTGGGGTGTCTCCCCGGGGCCCCGATCCCCGCTGCCGTCTTCCTCCTCCTTTTCCCCTGTGTCTCTGGGACTGTGGAGTTGATTCTCAGGCAGTGGCAGCAGAGGCACAAGCAGGCTGGTGCGAGCCGCCCACCCCTGCGAGGCTCTGAACTGGAGGCGCCAGGCACGCCGGGGTGGCATTGTCAGTAGCTCAGCCGACAGCTCGCTGCCTCTGGATCGTCACTCACAAAGCTGACAAAACCAGGAGCTCCCAGTCAGGGATGTCAGCAGGCAGTCTTCCATCTGCCAGCACTGGGCTGCCCGTGCTTCCTCCCAGGCCAGCAGGCCTCGGCAGGCGTGGGCTCCGGTCCCTTCCAGGACTTCCTGTTCTCTGTACGTGGGCAGGCGCCTGGGCAAAGCCACCAGTTACCCGCCGCCATCTTGGCACCTTCAAGCCTGGCCTCTCGGTGCCATTTTAAATGGAATTGTTTTCTTACTTTTATTTTTGGATTGCTCATTGCATGGGTATAGAAATACAGCTGATTTTGTATATTGATCTTTCATCCTGCAACCTTGTTGAACTATTCGTTCCAATAGAGTTTGTGAATAATTGGTGCTGATTATTCTTAAATTTGTGTTACAATTCACCTGTGAAGCCATCCGTGCCTGGGCTTTTGAGGGGTATATTTTTTGTTTTGTTTTTATTAATTCAGTCACTTTACTTGCTACAGATCTATTCAGATTTTCTATTTCTTCTTGAGCCAGTTTTGGAAGTTTGTGTCTTTCTAGCAATTTGCCCATTTCGTCTAGGTTGTCTAATTTATTGGCATACATGGTTCATAGTATTACCTTATAAGCATTTCTATTTTTGTAATACTCCCTCTCTCATTCCTGATTTTAGAAATTTGAGAGTTCTCTATTTTTCTTTTTGGTCACTACAGCTAAATTTTTGTCAAATTTTAAAACCTTTTCAAAGAACAAACTTTAGATTTTGTTGAAGTTCTCTATTCTTTTTCTATTCTCTATTTCATTAATTTCTGCTCTAGTCTTTATCATTCCCTTTCTCTGCTTATTTCAGGGGTTATTTTGAGCTTCTTTTCTAGTTTTTTAAGGTGAAAGGCAAAGTTTTTGGCTTGAGATCTTTATTCTTTTCTAATATAGGACTACAACTATAAATTTCTCTCTGAGCATGCTTTAGCTACATCCAATAAGTCGGTATGTTTGTATGTCATTCTTTTTACGAGGTGCCAGGGAGTGAACCCAGGACCTTGTACGTGGGAAGCAGGCACTCAACCACCGAGCTACACCCACCTCCAGGTATGTAATCTTAATTTTCTTTCACTTTGATATATTTTCTAATTTCGCTCATGATTTCTGCTTTGACGCATTGGTTACACTATTTAATTTCCACATTTGGGGAATTTCCTAATGTTCTTTCGGGTATTGATTTCCAATTTCATTCCATTGCGGTCGGGAATGTACTTTGAATGATTTCATTCCCTTAAAACTTATTGAGAAATTTCTAGCATATGATCTGCCCTGGAGAACGTTCCAGGAGTTCTTGAGAAGGGTGTGTTCAGCGGTCTGGGGTGAAGTGCGTGGTGGACGTCTCTTAGGTATAGCTGGTTTATAGTGTTGCTCAGCTTCTGCCTCTTATTCATCTTCTGCCCGCTTGCTCTACCCTCTACTGAGAGCGGTGTGTTGAAGTGTCCAAATACCATCGCTGGATTACCCATTTCTCCCTTCAGTTCTGTCAGTTTTCACTTCTTTCATGGGTTCTATATTTAGGTGCGTGTTTATAATTTTTATGTCTTCCTGATTAATTCATCCTTTTATCATTATAAGATGTCCTTCTCTATCTCTAGTAACATTTTTGTTTTAAAGTCTATTTTGCCTGACATTAGTTTAGCCACCCCAGCTTTCTTCGGCTGCCATTTGCATGGTAGATCTTTTTCTATCCTTTTGTTTTCCACCTGTTTTTACCTCTGAATCTAAAATGTGTTTCCTGTAGACAGCACGTATTTGAACCTTATACCTGACGGTCTCTGCCTTTTCACTGTATTATTTAATCCACAGACTTAATTTGTCATTGATACAATCGTCCATGTAGCTATCATTTTGCTTTTTGTTTTCTATATGTCTCAAATCTTTTTGTTTCTCTATTACTCCTTTACTGCTTTCATTTGCATTAAGTGAATATTTTCTAGTTTAACATTTTAATTCTTTTAATGAAAAAAATTTATTGGAGTTATTTTCTTAGTAGTTGTTCAATTACATCAGAATTTGGCAGAATCTACTGTAACAAGCAACAAAACAAAAAATAGACTATATAAAACAGATAAATTAGGTTACATCAAAATGATATGTGCTTCAAACAAATGCCATCAAGAAAGTGAAAATACAACCCATCTTATATATGCAAATCATATATATATATTAATGGACTTGTATCTAAAATATACAAATGGTCAATAAACACAAAAACAGATGTTCATCGTCATTACTTATTAGGGAAATACAAATCAAAACCACAATGAGATAACACTTGGCACTCTCTAGGATAACTATAATTAAATATAGACAAAATCAAGAGAGATAATAGCAAATGTTTGTGAGAATGTAGAGAAATCAGAACCCTCATACATTTTTGGTGGGGAAGCAAAATGGCGCCACCACTTTGTTAAACAGGCAGTACCTTAAATGGTTAAATGACCTAGCAATACCACTTCTGGTTACACATGAAAACATACATCCGCACAAAAACTTACACACAAATGTTCATAGCAGCATGTTTCATAATCGTCAAAAAGTGGAAGCAATCCAAATGTCCATCAACTAATGAATGGATAAATAAGTGTGGTATATCCATATAATGGAATATTATATGGTAATTTAAAGCAATGAAATATTATACATGATACAACATGGGTGAAGTTTGAAAATATTCTAAGTGAAGAAGCAAGTCACAACAGGCCTTATATTGTATGATTCCATTTATGTGAAATGTCCAGAACAGGCAGAAAGAGGATAGATTAATTGTTGCCTGGTGCTGGAGAAATGGAAATTGACTGAAAATATGTGTTGTTTCTTTTAGTGGGGACTAAAAAGGTCAAAAATTAAACTGTGGTGAGGTTTCACAAACTTGTGAATATAGGTTTAAAAACACTGAATTGTACACTTCAAATGGATGAATGCTATGGAATTGCATTATATCTTAATATGCATGTTTAGAAAGAGAGATTATCAAGGTTTCTGCATAATTATAGCAAACTGAAATTAATAATCGTAGATAACATTTATCAAGTAGTTGCTATGAAAGAAGCCTTGTTCTGTGTTGTTCTTAGGCATTTTTCAAGTTGTTATCACCTCAAAACAACGTTATGAAGTAGATACTATTTTTATTCCCACCTTATACATGGAAAACTGAAACCCAGAACAGCATTTAAATTGTTGAATTATTACAGCCTGTAGGTGGAGGATCTGTGCTATAAACCCAGGCAGTCTGGCTTCAGAGCCTACTCTACTAACTGTTTATTACAGCGATGTACCAAGGGAACATTCAAAATTCAAAAACACTCTGGTACATCAGTAGCAACATTAGAAAATAGTATATAGGAAGAAAGACAATGAAGATTATATTTAAAATACAACAGAAATTATGGGGTACCTAGGACTGCCTCAAATAGAATATGTATAAGATACATGGAGAGGCAGGCAAACACAGAGAATCACAGCTGAGGGCAGCTTACCTGACGCTGAAGAAGCTGAATCCAGTAGCTGGTAGGAACTTAAATAGTAATTGAACTGCCAGAGGCTGAATGTGAACTAGCTTGAGAGTTAAAAACTCCTGGGGGCCCAGTTTTAGGGAGGTCCCCACTCTTTCATGTGTTTTATTTCCAGGAACCCCACTGGGTTCTCACCAAGAAGATTAGAGAAAAATCCCCTCGTGTTTCCAGCACAGGAAGGGAAAAAGCAGGGATTCTAAAATATGCCCAGAGCATCCACCAAACAAAGCCTGCCCCCAAGGAAAACCACTTTGCCAGAGCCTTATCTGACCTGGGAGACGGACAGCTGGTCATCTCCAGCCACTTCTAGCTTCCTGTCTCATATAAGGGGAGACAAAAAGAAGGCAGAAAGCCTTCTGAACATCAGAGCCCCGGGACTCAGGCCCACCTGGAAAAGTGAAGTTTAACAGTAAGATTGAAGACGGAGGTTGAGGGAGGTGTGGGAGGTGGGGAACATGAGAATCCCTATAATTTTTGTGTAACATTTATGTAATCTAAGCATCTTTTAAAATATTTTTTTTTTTTAATGCAAAAAAAAAAAAAAAATCATTGAAAAAAAGAAAAGATTGAAGCCGGCTTCGCCTACCCAGCGCCTTAGCTCCACGCCACCGGGGCTCCAGGGCAGTAACAGGACCACAAGGGAGGGAGCGGAAAGACAGACTCTTTAAGAAGCTCTCAGGGAAAGCAAAACAACCGTGAGAAAAGAAAGGAGGAGGGAAAAAAGGAAACTGAAGCCTCTGACACCGCCCAGCTCCTTGCCAGCTTGACATGCAAGCTCACACTGAAACCCTAATTACCTCGGGTCTTATTACTCAGTACATCCTGTCTGACTGTCAACAAAAAGTGACAGTGCATGCCAAAAGTCAGGAAAAAAATAAAAACAGAAGAGACAAAATGAACATTAGAACCAGACCTAGATAGGACACAGATTTTGAAATTATCAAACAAGGAATTTACAATAGCTATAATTATTACGTTAAGGACCCTAATGGAAAAAAATAGACAACATGCAAGAACAGATGGATATTAAAGCAGACAGGTGGAAAAATCTAAGAATCAAAAGGAAATGCTAGAAATCAAAAGCACTGTAACAAAAATTTTAAAAATGACTTTGATGGTTGCCAATGTTTACAGCAGCACTCTTCACAATAGCCAAATGTGGAAACAACCCGTGTCCATCAACAAATGAATACATTTTTTAAATGTGGTATATACACACATGGAATAGTATTCAGCAATAAGAAAAATGAAGCTATAAGGCATGCTGCAACATAAAGAACCTTAAAGGCATTATGCTGAAATAAGCAAGGCACATAAGGAAAAATATTGTGTAATACCACTTAGAAGAGATGACTAGAAATAGCAAATTCACAGAGACAGAAAGTAGATTCAAGGTTACCAGGAGATGGGAGAGAGGAGTAAAGGGAGCGTTGGTTTGGGAAAAAAGAAAGAAAGAAAGAATGAAAAATGAGCTCATCAGTAGCCTAAACACAAATAAGGAAAGAATCTTTGAGTTTGAAGATACATAAATAGAAACTTTGCAAACTGAATTGCAAAGACAAAAAAAAAAAAGGAATTGAAAAAGAATAATACACCCAAGAAGTATGGGACAGTATCAACAGATATAACAACATGTAATGGGAATAATAGAAGAAACAATAAGAAAACGAGCAAACAAGCATAAGAAATATTTGAAGTAATAATGACTGAGAATTTCCCACAATTAATGGCAGACACCAAACCACAGATCCAGTAAGCTCAGAAAACACCAAAAAGGATAAATACAAAAATAAATCTTCATCTAGGCATATCGTATTCAAACTACAGAAAACCAAAGTCAAAGGGGAAATCCTGTTAGAAGCCAAAGAAAGAAAGTACCTTACCTATAGAGGAATAAGGATTGTAAACTCATCAGACTTCTTGTCAGAAACTATGCAATCAAGAAGAAAGTGGAGTGAAATATTTAGTGTTCAAAGGAAAAAATACCACCTAGAATTGTATATTTTGTGAAATTATGCTTCAAAAGTGAAGTAGAAATAAAATATTGTTGAGACAAACAAAAATGGAGGGAATTTGTCACCATTGTACCTGCTGTGCAAGAAATATTAAAAGAAGTTCTTCAGAGAGAAAAAAAATGATATGGGCTATAAACTCAGATCTGCGTAAAGATAGCGCTTCAGAGAAGGCATAAATAAAGGCAAAATAAAATCTTTTCTTTTTCTTAATCTTAATGATATAATAGATAACTGTTCAAAGTAATAAAAGCAACAACTGTTGGATGATAACAGCATATGGATAAGTGAAATGAATGACAGCAATATTATAAGTGACAGAGGGAGAAATTAGGAATATTCTGTTGTAAGGTAACTGCACTACCCATGAAGCAGTTTAGTGTTATTGAAAGTGGGCTTAGATTAGTTATTAATGCATATTGCAAACTCTAGAGCAATCACTACAAAAATGTATAAAAAAGAAGTATTACTGTGCTCAGAGAGGAGAGAAAACGGAGTCTATAGAATGTTCAATTAGAGCCAAAAATGGCAAAAAAAGGAGAGGAAGACAAAAAAAAGAAAAGGAAGGAAGGAGGGAAGGGAGGGAGAGAGGCAGGCAACTGATAGAAGACAGTTAAAAACCTGGTAGCTATTAATCCAACTATACAGGTAATCACTTTAAATGGCCTAAATACAATAATTAAAAAGCAGAGACTGTAAGAGGGTTAAATATAAATATTTATATATTATATATATATGTTGTTAACAAGAAACCCACTTTAAATATAGTATTTAATATATGCCATGCTAACACTAATCAATAGAAAACTGGCATAGCTATACTCATTTCAGACTAAGCAAACTTCCGAATCAGAAAAACTATAAGGGATAAACAAGGCCATTACATAATAATAAAGAGGTCAATTTTCCAAAAAGACAAAAAAAAAATACTTAAATCCTTAATGTGTAAACACCTAATAACAGACCATCAAAATACATAAGGCAAAAAGTGATGAGCACACAACTATTTGATTATATCAAATAACATTGATTGTACTCATTGGATGAATTGTATGTTTTATTAATATGTATCAATAAAATTGATTTGAAAAAAAATATGTAAGGCAAAATGGATAGAACTTCAAGGAGAAATAGACAAAGCCTCTGTTATAGTTGGACACTTCAATGCCCCTCTAATGGTAACTGATAGATCCAGTAGGCTGAAAATAAGTAAGGATATAGTTGAACTGAATAGTACCATCAATCAACTGCATCTAATTGACATTTATGGAATACTTTATCCAACAAGAGTAGAATACAAATTCTTCTCAAGCTCACATGGAACATTCAACAAGACAGACCACATCCCAGGCCATAAAACACACTTTAACAAAGTTAAAAGAATAGAAATTATACAAAATATGCTCTCAGACAACAATGGAATTAAACGAGAAATCAATAACAGAAACATAGGTGGAAAATCCCAAAATATTTGGAGATTAAATTCCATACTTCTAAATAACACATGGGTCAAAGAAGAAGTCTCAAGAGAAATTTTTATTTTTGAACCAAATGAAAATGAGAATACAGCTTATTAAAATTGTGGGATGCAGTGAAAACATTGAGCAAATATATTAAAAGAGGAGACAGATCAAAAATTAATAATCTAAGCTTCCACCTTCAAAAACTAGAGAATGAAGAACAATAAGCCTAAAGCAAGCAGAAGAAAAGAAATACTGAAAATTGGAGCAGAAATCAATAAAAGTGAAAACAGGAAATTACTAGAGAAAATCAATGAAACCAAAAGCTGGTTCCTTGAAAAATCAATAAAATTGATTAATCTCTAGCCAGGATAACCAAGAAAAAAAGAAAGGAGACACAAATGACTAATAAAAGAATTGAAGGTGGGCTCATCACTACTGAACCCTTGGATATTAAAAGGATAATAAAGGAACATTATGAACAACTCAGTGCCCACAAATCTGATAACATAGACGAAATGCAGCAATTCCTTGTAAGACTCAAACTGCCAAAAACTCACACATTGTGAAACAGATAATCTTAATAGGTGTGTATAGATTGAAGAAATTGAGTCAATAATTAATAAGCTTCCAAAAAAGGAAGCACCAGGCCCAGATGGCTTCACCAGTGAATTCTACCAAACATATAAAGAAGTGGTGCCAGTCCTCTATAATCTATTTCAGAATACAAAAGTAGTGAGACAACTTCCTAGCTTATTCTATGAGGCCAGTATTGCCCTAAGATCAAAAACTAGGTAAAGGCATTACACACCAATGCCAAGTGTGATTTATTCCAGGCATGGAAGACTGGTTCAGCATTCAAAAATCAATGAATACACTCCGTCACATCAACAGGTTAAATAAGAAGAAATCATATGAGCATATCAGTAGATGCAGAAAAAACAACAACCATTTATGGTCAAAACTCTCAACAAACTAGTAAAGGGGAATGTCCTCAACTTGATTTAAAAAAAAAAAAAAAAAACTACAAATACCTACAACTAACATCATAAGTAATGGTAAGAGACCAGATGCTTTTCCCCTCAGATCACAAGCAAGTTAAGGATATCCGCTCTAATCTCGCCTATTCAACAGCATACTTGAAGTCTTAGCTATTGTAATAAGAGAAGAAAAAGAAATAAAAGGAATACAGATTGGGAAAGAAGAAATAGAAACATATTTGTTCACAGATGACATTATTGTCTATGTAGAAAATTCCTAAGAATCAATAGAAAATTTCTTGGAACTAATAAGTGATTATGGCAAGGTTGCAGGATATAAGTTAATATTAAAAAGTCAACTGTTTCCTTACATACCAGGAATGAACAATTGGAATTCGAAATTGAAAGCATAATACCATTTATATTATCACACAGAAAATAAATATTTATGTATAAATCTAAAAAATATGTATGCAGGATCTCAATGAGGAAAACTAAAAAACTCTTATGAAAGAAACCAGAGAAATCTAAATAAATAGATCCATCACAATGTGATCTATATATTCTATGCAATCCTAATCAAAATCTCTGAAAGTTGTTTTGTGGATATCAATAAACTGATTCAAAAGTTAGTATGAAAAGGCAAAAGATCCAGAATAATCAACACAATACAGAAAAAGAACACAGTTGGTGGAATGACAATACCCATCTTCAAGACAATGTAGAGCCACAGTCATGAAGGTAGCAGGGCATGACTGCAAACACACGAACTGAGCAATGGAACAGAATAGAGATCCTAGATATAGACCCACACAGACATAGCCGGCTGTTCTCTGACAAAGAAGTAAAGGCAATTCAACAGAGAAAGGATAATCTGTTCAAAAAATAGTATGCTGGAACAATTGGACATCCATAGCAATAAATGAATAAATAAATCTAGACACACACCTAACACCTTTTACAAAAGTTAACCCTAAATGGATAATAGACATAAATGTAAAATGAAAAGGTATAAAACTTCTAGAAGATAAATCGGAGAAAATCTAGGTGACTTTAGGTTTGGCAATGCAATGTTTAGGTATGATACCAAAAGCATGATCCATGAAAGAGAAATGCATTTGAATTTACTAAAATTAAAACTTCTGCTCTGTGAAAAACATTGTTAAAAGACTAAAAACCAAGCCCCAGAAAGGGAGCAAATATTTGCCAAGTACATATTTGAAATAGGACTTGTATCCAAAAACATACAAAGCTAACAACTCAGTAACAAAATGGGCAAAAAATCTAAGCAGACACCTCACCAAAGAAGATATACAGATGGCAGATAAGCACATGAAGAGGTGGTCCACATCATAAGTCATCAGGGAACTGCAAGTTAAAACAATGAAATGGCACTACACATCCATTGGAATGGCTAAAATAAATGACAACACCAAATGCAGGCGAGAATGCAGAGCAACCAAAACTCTCACTGCTGGTGGAAATGCAAAATTGTACAGCTACTTGGGAAGACAGTTTCACAGTCCCTTACAAGACTAAACATAACTTTACCATGCAATTCAGCAATTGCACTCCTGGTATTTATCCAATTGAGTTGAAAACTTATGTCCACACAAAAACCTGCACATGAATATTTATAACAGATTTATTCATAATTTCCCCAAACTGGAAGCAACCAAAAGGTAAATGGATAAGTTAATTTTGATATATCCATACAATGGAATATTATTCAGCAATAAAAAGAAATAAGACACCAAGCTACAAAAAGACATGGAGGAAACATCAATATATATTGCTAAGTCAAAGAAGCCATCCTGAAAAGGCTACATACTGTAGGATTTCAAATATATAACATTCTGGAAAAGGCAAAACTATAAAGATAGTAAAAAGGTCTGTGGTTGACAATGGTTCCTGGTGGGGAGGATGGATGACTTTTAGGACAGTGGAACTATAATCTGCAGGATATGTGATGGTGGATACATGATTGTGGTAGTTTCAGGCTTTTGTGGACCCCAGAAAATCATGTCCTTGAGCTAATCCATTCTTGTGGGTGTAAACCCGTTGTAGGCAGGGCCTTTTGATTAGATAACATCAGTAGGGCATGACCCAGGGTGGGTCTTAATCCTCTTACTGGAGTCCTTTATAAACCTGTAGAATGCAGAGAAAGAGACTGAGAGAGAAACTCACAGAACACAGAGAAAAAGCTACAGGAACAGAGAGAGCAAGGAGCTGAAGTCAACGGGACCTGGGAGAGAGGAAACCAGAAGCTGAAGCAACAAAACCTGGAAGAGAAGGGAGAGACCAGCAGGGGCCCCCGTGTGCTGGTCTTCAGGGAGGAAGCATCACTTGCTGATGTCTTGATTTGGCAACTCTCACAGCCTCACAACTGTAAGTTATAAGAAATCCCCATGTAAAAGCCAACCCATTTCCAGCTTTTGGTGCTTTTAACAAACTAAAACAATGATATTACGCATTTGTCAACCTATACAACTGTACAATAGAGAGTGAACCTTAGTACATGGCCTTTTATTAATAATAATGTAGCAATATTGGTTCACCAATTGTAACACATGTATCACACTAATGCAATATGTTATTAATAGCTGAAACTGTGTGTTTGGGGGAGGGGCGGTGATACATGAGAAATCTCTGTATTCAGTCTGCTCAATTTTTCCGTAAATCTAAAACTGTTCTAAAAAATAAAGCCTATTAATTTTAATTAAAAAGACTACATATGCAGGACATAGAGTCATGATTAAATTGGGAGATACACTGCACATGCAAAGAAAGAGTCAACATCACAGAGATGTCATTTCTCCCCAGTCGATCTATATCTTCACTGCAATTCCAATCAAAATCCCAGCAGGGTGCTTTTTGGATCCTGATAAGCTCATCCTAAAATTCATTTGGAGGAGCAAAGGCCCAGAACTGGCTAAGAAAATACTGAAGTAGAAAATGAAACGGTGGGACGAGCCCCACCAGAGGGCAAGAACAATTAGAGGAGTTTGATGTGAGCACAGGGACAGAAAACAAAGCAGCGGAACTGGGTGCAGAGCACAGAAACAGACCCACCCTCAACAAAAACCTGACATTAACAGGGACATTATAAACTGGTGGGAAGCGGTCCCTCTGGTGCCCCTGCACCTAGCTTAAAGGAAGAGGTGAGCCTTCACAGGCACGAAAGCCCAGCTCTGAACCTCCCAGTCCCAGACGATGCAGGAAGGCGATCCTGGACGCTCCAACTGGGAGCCAATGTAAACCTTCCCCAAAGGGAAATAACCAGACCCTAGGCTTAAAATTATTCCTACAGTTTTTTGTATCCAATGCTTAACACTCAATCAATATCAGCCAAGCACACGGCAAGGCAAAACAAAAATCAGCAAGGAAAAAAATGAATCATTCTCTAAATGTTGCTGGAATGACTCTCCACGTACACAAGTAAAGTGGAAGTTGAGCCCTGGAGGAGTCCTGCAGAGGAGTGGGCTGGAGGCTTGGCTAACATATTTTATGGCAATAACAGGGTTTTTTTGCCATAAGTTCAGATGATGTATGTCTTCAGGTGAGCCAACAGGGAAGCGAGGTTGGATTCTGCATGGTCAGCAAGGCTTCTCAGGCTCCCACCGCCTTGCTGGAGAGGCGCGCGGCGGTGAGACTAGCAGGTTCTGTTCTCCTGGTCCAGGGTAAGAGCTGCAGATACAATGCTGTCAATAGGCTCCTCTATGTCCCTTTCATCTCCAGTCATGTCATGTTGAAACTCCAGCATAAATACTTTATATGGGTGAAGAAAGGTTCCTTTAATAACCCACATGCCTGAATCTAACATCCTGTTCTGGGTATAATTTTTTCCTACACTACCAAGCCCACATGGCTGCGTTCTCCACAGAATATATAATAGAGACAAGAAATCATAGGTATGCAGTTTCATCTCAATGACTCGCTGTGGACATGGGCACTGAGTCGTCAATATCTCCCAGGAAGGCGGCACCCAGCAGCCAGCTCTCACCGCAACCCCACTCGTGCATTATGTGCTCAACGTTTCTGTAAATCTAAAACTGTTCTAAAAAACAAAACTTACTAATTTAATTAAAAGACTATATATGCAGGACATAGAGTCATGATTAAATTGGGAGATACACTGCACATGCAAAGAAAGAGTCACCATCATGGAGGTCCATTTCTGCTGCATGAAAGACCTGCATAGTCAAAAGCAAACTGCAAAACTTTAAAGAGAAAATACAGGAGAATATATTCATGACCTCAAGCAGAGATGGATTTCTAAACACCACTCACACAACACAAAATACAAGCCATGTAGGAATAGAATTGTGATCATCAAAGGACAAAGATTAGTCACAGCCTGGGGATGGGGAGATAGCTCAGCTCACATAATGGATGAGGCATCAGTGTCTGGAATATATAAAGAACTCCGACAAATCAATAGTGAGAAGACCGAGAGCCCAGGAAAGAATGGGCAAAATACAGGAGCAGGCAGGCCACAGACGAGCAAACGTGATTGGCTGTCACCAGCAACCAGGAAACGTGCGTTAAAGCCCGAGGAGGTGCCAGGGGCTGGCAGAGGCGCACGTTGGACCGCCCCTCGTCGTCTTGTGGGTGTGGAGCAACCGGCCTTTACATCCACTGCTCGCGGCACAGGCAACGGCTCCGAGATCTCAGACAGCGCCAGGGCTTCCTCTAGGGTTTGATCTCGCTCTGCCGCATCTCAGCTGTGTGGCCTTGGGCCAGGCACTGAACTGCCCTGTGCCTGCGCTGCCTTGCCTGGCAAATGAGGACGACAACATCGTCCACGCACCACACACCTGCTGGGAGCATGGATGAGCTGAGCATGTCGTACGTGTAAAGAGGAGCCGAGAAGCGTGAGCTGTGAGTGTGCGGCAGCTTCTAGAGAAGAGGCATGGCCTTCCCAGCTCAGCCAGCCCATTTCTAGAGGCTCCCCACGGGTGACGCTGCCCTGTAAATCCACAGACGTGGACAGCGATGTGCAGGCAGCCATCTGTAATGGCAGAAAACGGGGAATGACATAAATAGCCGCCAGAATAGGAATGGGCACATACTTCACCTGTAAATACTACACAGCAGTTAAAATGAATGAGCTATTGCAATAGGTCTTGGAAAAAAGTGTGGAATATGCCCAGTAGATTTCATTCATCTGAAATTTTAAGTACACAGATGATATTGAATATTGTTTAAGTACAAATGTATACACAGTAAAAGAATATGAATAGTGCAAACCAAACTCAGGTTACTGGTTACCTCTGCAAATGGGTGACAAGGAAAGGGATTGTGGAGAGACATAAAGGGGACTCCAAATATAACTGTGATGTTTATTCTTTTAGCAACAAACAAAAGCAAAAATCTGAAGTTGTTTTAGTTTGCCAAAGGGCTGCAGATGCAAAGTACCAGAAATGGGTTGGCTTTTATAAAGGCGATTTATGTGGGTAAAAGCTTACATTTCCCAGGCTGGGAAAAGTCCGACTCAAGGCACCATAAGAGATGCTTTCTCACCAAAGTCAGCTGCCACGTGGTGAAGCAAGCTCTACTGAGGTCTCTGCCTTCCCCTCCAAGATCTGCCATGGTCTCCCAGAGCTCTGCTGTGGGCAGCTAGGCACGGGGTTTGTCTCTTTTCAGGCCTCTGCTATCAGTCTCAGCAGTGACGCTTTCTTCCCGGGTTCAGCTGCAAGCTCTCAGGCACATGGCTCATCTCTCCCTGAGCCTCAGCACTTTGAGCCTCTCGGGGACTTCTCTCCTTGCAGCTCAGATGTGGGCAAAACTGTTGCTTTCCCTCTCACGTGGCAGGATCAAATATGGCGGCTTCCTGTGTCCGACCCGCTGTGCTCTCAGACCCAGCAAGAGGGCAGAGATTCAACCCGAGTCACGCCTCACAGAAGCAGTCCAATCAAAAGCCCTAAAGCCATCTTACCTAGTAACCTAATCAAAGGGCCCTCAACCGAATTTAATGCAATCAAAGAGGATCACACCCACAGGATAGATCAGTTTAAAAACATAATCCTTCTCTTTTCAGTATTCCTAAAATAACTTCAAACTGGCACAGAAGCCAACATTGCAAAGTGTTTTTTTAATTTAAAATCGGAGTGAATATGCAGATGTCCAGTAAATGTATCTGTGCTTTTCTAGCCCAGGAGTCTGCTGACATTTTCTAATGAAAGGTTTTTTTTGCTGTTGCATTTGGAAAGCAGCTATAGGGGATACCTAAACTAATGGGTGTGGCTGTTTCCAATAAAACTTTATTTAAAATAACAGGCAGCTGGTTGGATTTGGCCTGAAGGCCATGGTTTCCAAGCCTGGTCTAGATGATTGAAATATTTCGATATTTTTAAACTCTCTTTAACCAGCTCTCTGCCCTGAGACAAACTTTGCAATGAACAATGGCCCTTGGTAAAGGAAGGCACCCCATCCTTTGACTGCACACAGAATAGGCACAAAGCAAAGATCAAGACCCCCAGGGCCACCTACTCACCAAACCCAAGCCATTCGCCCCCACCGGTGGCCAGATCTGGTTTCTCTAGTGCTTCCACTTGCTCTCATTCTCCACTCAAAAACACTTGGCTCAGACCCATGAGTTTTCTCCCACATAATCCTCAAATCAGAAGACAGAAAAGTTGCTCTAAAAATGTTGGCAGCAGAGAATTACCATAGGTGGGATATCCAGAGGTCATTATTCTATCCATAGCCCCTTCTTGCCCCTCAACAAAGGCAAAGCCTGGTGTGTGTGTGTTCAGGGTGTTACTGAACCTCCCCACGTCCACTTCCCTCCAGATCCCTTTCACCAAAATTCAGACAGGCCAAGTGGATGCCAAGTGCCCCCCAAGCCCCTACCACAGCTGACCACACGAGCGTTAGCTCCAGGAGAGCAGAACCTGCCTGGCTCAGCCTGTGAATCTGCTACTCACAGAGTAGAGACTTAGGAAAGGGTTGCTGAATCAGTGCATCATCATGCTGAATAAAAGACTGTGGATCCTAAGCCTAGAATTCCAGAGGTTCCCTATAAATGCTCCCAGAGCAACACAGACATGAAAGAATGGCTCAACTCCCTTGAGCCCCTTACAGGGCAGCAGCAGCAGAAGATATCAGAGAGGTGACGCAACAAAAAGTCAGGGTGGGGCAGAGTCAAAACCAGTCCAGGACTGGTTCCTTGGCCATCATTTCCCAAGTGTTTTCTGTGAAACTCAGTCCTGCCGGACGCTAATAGGGGATGAGAAGCTGCAAGAGAAGCCTGGAAAGTGCTGCCTTTCCCAAATGCCTTGGGATTCATTGATGGGATGCCTCCTGAGTCCACTGCCTCTCCAGAGCACGCTGTGGGGGGCTCCTTCTCCTGGGCTCCAGCAGCTCCTTAGTGCCCGGCCCAGTGTTAGGCACGCCAGGGGCCTCAGAAACACTGCCCCTCCTGGGTGGGGTTTGATCCCAGCGCAGCCTTGTTATCGTCCAGATAGGGACATGAGGTCTGTGCTGGGGCTAGAGGGGAGTGGTGGAATTGGCAGCCCCCAGGTCTGAGGGTGCCTGCTAGGGTGCTGAGCTGAGCTCAGGGAGGCAGGGTTTTGGGGTGCTGAGCTGAGCCCAGGGATGCAGGGTTTTGGGGTGCTGACTGAGCCCAGGGAGGCAGAGTTTTGGGGTGCTGAGCTGAGCCCAGGGAGGCAGGGTTTTTGACGATAACTGTAGAGTGAAAAGTAGTCAGGGGGAGAGGACTCAGAACTGGAGGAACTTAACACATACAAGATTTATCAGCCTGTCATTCACCATTTGTACTTACAATAGAACCTGACATCACAAGAGTTTCTGGAGCAAATATTTACCTGCTTTGTGCTCTGGCTTTGGGGCCAGTCTGGCTCTGAACAGCACCACGTGCATGGCCAAATGGCCACCCAGCATGCCCCCTCCCAGTCTGGATGCCTTGGGGTTGGAGCAGCTGGGGGTCAAGGGCAGCCCACCCCAGCCTGGGTGCCCATGGAGGGGGGTGCCACAGTCACCACCAGGCTGCTTGAATCAGCAGCCTGTGCAAGAATGTCTGGGGACCAGGGCTCTGTCCCAGCTTTGCCAGCCCTGCTGTGGATTCTTATACCAGCACTGAGCCTCTCTGAGCTCTGGCATCCCCCAAAAAACAAGGGGGCCACTCACTGAGCACTCACACTTGTCTGGGGTGAGTTCCAAACAAGAAGGACCACGGCCACCATGTCAAAGCAAAGGGAATGTGGTGGACAGTTTGGGGACCTCCAGGGCCCCAACCCCTGTGCCAACCCAGACGACATCTCTGTCCCAACAATGTGATGGGCCCTGAGGAGACCCTCATGTGCACTGCACACAAGGAAGGGGGAGGGATGAATAGAGAAGAGGGAACAAAGCGTTATTTTTAAGCATCCACAATGTTTAGGCACCGAAGCCTGGGGCTTGACATCCATCACCCCCTTTAATTCTCACAGTAACTCTATAAAGTATTCCTAGACCCATTCTACAGAAGAGGCCACTGAGACCCAGAGAAGGAAAAACAACCATCCAAGGCCGTGCAGGTGGGAACCAGTAAAGGGGGGGGGTTTGAAGCCGGGTCCACGCGCCACCACCGCCCCAAGGACATGCTGTTCCGTCACACCAAAGACTCAGCCCCTCACCTGCCACAGCGGCTGTCGGGGTGCTCACAGGCAGACCCAGTCTCCCTGGGGCCCGTCAGTGTCCTCAGACCCTGCCCCCAGCACATCCTCCTGCACCTCGGAGCCGCCAGGATGGATCCCAGACCCACGGCCTAATCCTCCCAAGAAGCCCTCCACCCCCTCCTGGCCCAGCCTCCCAGCTTCTCCCACACCACGCAGCTTGTGGCTCATGCCCAGCCTTAAACCCAAGCAGCGGCTCAGGGCTCGGCCGCCAGGCTCCTGGAGGAGGCGCAGCAGACCCCGGGCCCAAGCAGGTAGCATCAGAGAGGAGGTGGCCCAGGCCCAGGTCAGCAGGGAGAAGGGGACTGTGATGACCCTGACGGCAATGCCCCTTCCAAGGGGCAGCCTCCTTATTCCAAGTTGAATGTGGCCAAGTGTGGCCAAATCTCTTAATTTTTCAGGGAAAACAAACAAGCAAACACAAAACAGCAATCCAGATCTCAGATGAAATCTCCCAGTGTTAAGAATCGGTTTGAGATTGTGTTAAAACACTTAGGAAGCCACACAAAGCTTGTCTGCAGGCAGAGAGCAGCCTGTGTGGCCTCCACTACGATGGGTCAGTCAATAGGCCAACAATGGAAAGGGCGACTGCAGATTGGAATGGCGGCCAGGCCTGAGCAAGCCCTACCTGAAGGCGTCACCAATCTAAACCACTCTAACGGAGCAGTTCCCCAAGGAAGGGCCATCCACAGAGGTGGGCAGATCTGGCAGTGTCCAGGCCAGACCTGTGTCCATAGGTGGGTCTTGGCCCAGCTTCCCAAGGTAGGGACGCCTTCCACCTGCATCTACAGTGTGAGGGCATGGCCTCAGGTGGCACAGGCTCAATGAGCGTTGGCCAGATGAATGACCATTCTCACCTGCTCTTTTCTTCTTCTTTATTTTTTAAGAAATCTTTTCCCCACATCCCCAACATGCTTTTCAACATCACATTCAACTCGAAGGACAAAGCTCAAGATTTCTAGAGAATTCACCAGAAGCGCTCCTGGCTTGGACACAAAGAGAATGGGCTTTCAAGATAAAGCTGTTAATCACTGCAGCACGTCAGCGCTCATCCAGGCTGGGCCCTGGGGCTGGCAGGAATCCCTCGGATAAGCAGTGTGCGGGAAGCCAGCTCCACTCCACGGGCCTGTTCCCACTCTCGTAAGTGCCGAGAGCCAGGGTTCACACACTCACGCACCCATCAGCATCCCCTAGAGGGCCAGGAGGCACAGACTGCCAGGCCCTGCCCCTGCACTTCCAAGTCAGCAGCTCTGGGATGGCACCTGTGAATCTGCATTTCTAACAAGATCTGTGGGTGCTGTGGCTCCTGGTGGGGGCAGCACCTTTGAGGACCGCCCACTGGCCTGGAACGGGAGGATGGCAGCAAAGCCCCGCTCCCAGCCAGACCCTCCACTTAATGGGACATCTGCAAAGTCCCATTTTCCATGTAAGGGAGCAGGACGTGGACGTCTTGGGGGGCGTCTGCTCTGCTGCCCTCACCTCGCTGCCCCTGCATGTCTGCCCAGGACAGCGGCCGGCTCTTGGGCAGCCCCTTCCTCTCCCGGGCCTCGGTCATGAAGACGGGGTGCAGGCACACGCGGGCTCCATGCCGCCGAGTAGGGGCTCCTTGCACAGCCTTAAAGGTCAGCGAGCAGGCCCTGCCGACGGGAAACCTGGCCGACGGAACTCTGGAGGACGCAGGGTGCTGGGCTGGCACGGAGGGTGCAGTGAGGATTTCCAGATGCGCAGAGGCCCAGGGAAGCCAGGCAGCAGTCGTGCTTCCCACTGCTGCACGGCGTGGGGTCTTCTGGCAGTTGTAAGCCTGTCAGACCTGTTTTACCCCAAACGCTGGCTCGGGAAACAGGAATTCCCTCGGGTGTGGGGGTGGGGGGGCGCAGGTGAACCGTGAAATACACAGTACAGGGAAAGGCAGAGGCCAGCGTCAAGGGAGCTCACCCAGGGGGCCAAAAGCAGGCCCCAGAGCCTCCGCTGGGACCATCCCTGAGCTGCCCCCACCGAGCAGCCCCTCTGTGATGGGCTTTTGACCTGTCAACAAGGTCGGGATGGGCCACCAATTCCAAGGCAGATTCCAGTAAGGTGGTGAAGCTGCACCCCAGAACAGACTTCACAGCTGCCCGGTTTTCCATGTTAGGGCGGAGCATGTGATGAGGTGTGGTAGAAGAAGAGGGGGACCCAGCTCCTGGCAAGCACACCGCTGGAGGGGTGGCTGCCTGCTCTGGAAGGAGTTACCCTGGCAGGTCCCTGGGGGCCTCTCCAGTGCTGCCATTTGAGACATGAGTCCTCAAAAATATTTGCTCCCTTCACCTTCCTTGACATGCCGCAGAGTCTCTCATAGTCGATCCAGGTGATAACCAAAGAGCTGGAGGGAGGAGAGGAGCCCTGCGCGTGCCACGACGTTAGAGGAGAACTTGGAGCCCGGGCTGTGCCTGAAGCCAGCACCATGCCTGGGAACGGGGCTCCACGAGGAGAACGACAGCCCCTTCCCTCAGGGGCTCCCTCAGCAGCTCAGATGACTGTCGTAAAGGAGAAACCAGGGGCTGGGAGAGCATATAAAAGGGGGCAGCTAAGCGTGCCCCGTGGGAGGAGAGGGCCCTTGGACATGAGGATGGCATAAGCTGGGGAGGTGACCCAGCAGAGGCATCCAGCGATGGTTCAGGAGGGCAGGCTTCCAGGGGCTGTAGTGGGTAATACCCCAAAACTCATCACACACCATTCACAATAGCAAAGAGGTGGAAACAACCCGAGCATCCAGCAACAGAGGAATAAACAAAGTGTGCTCCATCCCTACAGTGGAATATAACTCACCCATGTAAAGGAATGATGTTCTGACGCATGCCACAACATGGATAAGCCTTGAAATTATGTCGACTGAAACATGCCAGACACAAAAGGACAGATATTGTTTGATTCAGTTATATGAAATATCTAGAAGCAGCAAAGTCACAGGGACAAAAAGTAGATTAGAAGTTACCAGGGGCTGAAGGAAGTGGGAAATGGGGAGTTATTGCTTCACGGGTACAGAATTTCTGTTTGGGATGATGTTTAGTTTGCCAGCTGCTACAACAAATACCATACAGTGGGTTGCCTTAAACAATGGGAATTCATTGGCTCACGGTATTGAGGCCAGGAGAGAGAAAAAATCGAGGCATCAGCAAGGTGACGCTTTCTCCCAGAAGTCTATGGCGTTCTGGGCTGGCCACCAGCCATCCCTGGTGCTTGGCTTTTCCATCACATGGCAATGCACATGGCGGCGTCTTCTCGTTTTCTCTTCCAGGTTCCATTCACTTCCAGCTTGTGGCTTCTCCCCATGGCGCTGCTCTCTGTGCCCTTCCCTAGAAGGCACAGTAATAGGACAGAGACACCCTGATGCAGCTGGGCTCACCCTACCTGCAGTCACTCGAGGTCCTATTTGCAATGACTTCACATCCACAGGAACGGATTCAAATTGGAACAGGAGTTTCAGGGGTGCATAACTGCAGCCCACAGGAGGTGGTGAAAAATTCTGGAAGTAGATGGTGGTGATGTTGGCACATTATGAGTGTAATTAATTCCATTGAATGGCACACATAAAAATGGTTAAAATAGCAAATTTTATGTTGTATATATATTTTACCACAATAAAAAAAATAGATAAATAAATAGATTGCTTTAAAAAAAACAGGACTCAGACAACACAGCACGGAGGCCCCACTGCGGTGGGAGGGCCTCTGGCTTTGGCATCGTGGGACTTGGCTCACAGCCTGATGACATCTCCCTCTCACTGCGACCTTGGGGGAGACTTTTGACCTTGTTTGCTCCAGAAAGCCCCATGCAAATGAGATTGTGCTGGATGGTTCAGGAGGCCCCCGGAAGGCCCCGTTTCCTGATCTATGAACACTCTGCATTCGTGAAAATCCCAATCCCCTGGTTCATCACAACACTGCGGGTGTTTGACGCCCTGGGCGATGGAAGGAAGCTCACACGATGCCTCCAGTCAAAATGCCAGGCGGACATTTGGAAACGGACGCCTCCTATCACCCGACCTCTACTGACCCTCTCACGGGCCTCGCTTCTCCAGCTGCTTCTCTCCCTTTACCCACAGGGCTGGGATGTCAGCAGATGCTCCGTCAAACGTCCTGCCTTCCCAGGCTTGACATCCCAGCCCCTGTGGAGCTCGAGGGAAGGGGCAGATGGATGGCCCTGCCCCTGTAAGTACTTGAGGGGCATACTTAAATAAAACAAATACTGCTATTGGAAATAAAACCTCAAAAACATTTTTAATAAACGGGCGTTAACGTGTCTCCTGGCAATGGGAAACGAGAGTCTCGTAGCCAAGCTTCAGCAGTAATTCAGACACATACTCCTACCTCACCCAGCAACGATTCTCTACGGATTCCCCTGGAAACATTGGCCCGTTCCACTTGTTAGGACGCGGTCTTTAAAACTGAGTTATTCCCGAAGATCATGGAAAATAGGGGCTCTTCATCTCACCAATTATGAAATACCGTAGACATCGTTTGCTCTTGGAAAGAAAGATTTATCATCAAGGATAATGGCAGGATATGGCTGCTGCTTCTCCCTGAGATGCATCTCCCCAGTTTTCCATCATTTTACAAGTAACACTTGGGGAGGATTTAACTGCTCTGGTGGGGGGAGCGCTGGCTCCGGGGTGTCCCTGTCAAGGGCAGTGATTGGAGGGGGCTGCGGTGAGGCTCCGAGGGAGGGGAGAGCGTGGGATTTACAGCCAGAGCAGGGCTGAAGCTCCCCCCTTTCCCTCAGCAGGCCCCAGGCACCGACTCCATGCCAGGGGCTGGAGCTGGGGTGATGAGACCCTCCAGGACGGCACGCAGAGACCACCCCTGAGCAGGTGGCTCCGGGGGCTGGGATGTCAAGCCCGGGAAGCCAGGAAGCTTTGACGGGGCGTCTACTGACACCCCAGCCCCTTGGGTAAAGGGAGAGAGGGCCAGGCTTCCGGGCAGCCTGGAGAAGCAAGGCCCACGCAATGGGCAGTGCTCAGGGAAGCGGGTGCTCGGCCACGGGAGCCCAAAGGAAGGGCCCCGGGAGGCGAGGCAGGTGTTGAAGAGGCGACTTGATCCAGGCTTGGGGGGCGCAGGAGCCACGCGAGCACAAAGAGGAGGAGCCTCCCAGACAGAAGACCAGGATTTTCAGAAGCCTGAGGCCCGAGGAAGCACAGCTCCCATGAGAGCGCAAAGCCCTGGCCACGGCTGGCACACGGGGCTGGGCGAGGCGTTGGCAGGGCCGTCTCCCAGGGCCCAAGCACAAGGGGGCAGCAGAGCAGGAAGCTCAGCCTCTGTCCAGAGGACGGTGGGTCCTCGGGGGATTTCCCACGGCAGAGGCGCCTGCCGGGAGCTGCCAGGAGGAGGTGCATGAAGGAGGACGCCTGGAGGCTGCTGCCTGCGCCAGGGGCGCGGGGCGGGTGCGGGGTGCAGGCAGGGGCTGAGAGCAAGCAGAGCCCGCCAGCTTTGGTTGTTCACATCAGCGGGACAGGATGGCTGCAAAGCTCGGCGCTAGAGCAGACCCTCTAGTGGGTTAAATAGCACCCCCCCACACCCAAATTCACGTCCACCTAGAACCTCAGAATGGACCTCATTCGGAAATGGGGCCTTGACAGCTGTAATGAAGGTCAGAGTCTGCAGATGAAACCATCCCAGATTACAGTGGCTGACTGGGCACCTCCTAAGACGGGAGGGCACAGAGAGCCCGGGAAGAGGCCACGTGAGGACGGAGATGGATGGGGAGAGAGGGGGCGCCCCTGCGGGAGGGGAAGCCTGGGGCGGCGCGTCCAGCCGCTGGTCCTCGAGGGCCCGCCATCGACACCAGGGATACAGCAGCCCCGAGTCGCTCGCGCTCAGGTCTGATTCACCCGTACATTCGTTCATTCTGCTGTCGTTTATTGATCCCACACTCTGTACTTATAAAGATGAATCGGCCCCAGCCCCTGCCCTACAGACCTTAAGTGCCCTTTCAGTGATAAATCCATGGACTACCTAGAGATTAATTTATAACTTAAGATCACAGAACACTAGAACCTTTCACACTGCCCAATTGTGCAGATGGGGAAACTGAGTCACAGAACAGGGACCTCCCCGGACCACACAGAGCCAGCTGAGAACCCGTCCTCAACTCCTGGCTCGCTAGTGGGGTGCTGGTGTGGGACATGGAGACTGTGGGGGCTCGTGCTGCCTGGGAGGGGCCACAGGGCAACTCTAGGCAAGGCAAGGCGGGGAGAGGGGCTTTGCTAAAGACAAGAGGGGCCGTCCACCTCACTCGGAACCAGCTGGAAGCTGGACCTCTTCAAGAGGGTCCCCTGGGCTGGGGAGGGGTCAGGGCTCCATGGCCAAACACGGTCGGGGGAGCTCCAGGAGAGCGTGGGTCCCGCCTCTCCCAGCTTCTGGCGCTCCAGGCGCTCCTTGGCTCAAGGCCGCGTCCACCAGGCTTTCCCTCCATCCCTTCACGGCCTCGTCGCTGGGTTTCTGTGTCCTTTCCTCTTCCAAGGACACTAGTCATCGGATTGAGGGACCCCTAAAACGGTTTCATCTTTTACACCTGCAAAGACCCTGTACCTAACTAACGCTGCACTCTGAGATTCCAGGTGGATGTGAATTTGGGGAGTGGGGGGAGCAATCCCTCCCGAAGCCCCTGCAAAGCCTCCAGTGGCTCTCAGCAGGGGGCATCACGGTCAGCCTGGCCAGCAGCCCTGGACACGCAGGCGCTGCCCCTCGGCACCCTCTCACCCCACGGCCCTCTCTGCAGTCAGGCCTACAAGATGCTGCCTGATCACGCTCTCCGGGCTCACGTGGAGGAGGAGTCTAGGCACTTGAATTTGTCAAAAACCTGCTTGGCTTTGCCTACGGATATTTAAGGATGTAACAGGAACACTAGCTGCAGCCAGTGCACGATGCCGGCACTGACGGCCGAGGCTCCCAGCACACAGATAACAGAATCAAGGTAGATCAGTGATAGCTCCACGGGCAGCAGCCCCGGGCCATGGGAACTGAGGCACAGGAAACACCAGTGGGAGATGCTGCTCAGGGGCCACGAGGTCAGGGAATGGTGCTTTCCCGGCAAAACAAAAGGAGAGCAGGCTAAAATGCCTCCGGAGGCTGCAGCCGAGATCAGAGCAGCACTCGCCTGGGCTCAGAATAGGCATCCCCAGGAAACAAGTGGCTGCACAGTTTGCATTTTGCAGTAGGCAACACAGAACAGGGGCTTCCTTCCACTTCAGCACCGCACAGGATCGGGGTTAGGAAGCTGGGAGGGAGCTGGACAATTCTGAGGTGCAAGTATGACGCTGGGACAGGCGTGGGGTGCTCAGAGAGCTCTTACAGTTAGCATCAATTAGCTAATGAGCTCTGGCTAATTATGGCCGTTCTGATGTGATGGCACAGAAAGTGTAACACAGGAAAGGCTCCACATATGACTCTGCTGGGATGGGGACAGGAAACTACCAGAAGAGGTCAAGGTAGAGAAACTCTCCTGGGCCTCGTCAAATCCTGAACGAGGAGGATAGAGGCAAGGCTCTCTGTCATTGAGACAGGCATAGGTATAATTACACTTAAGCTACTGCTAGAAAACCACATTTAACTCATCCAGGTACGGCCCAGCCACTGTTACGGATCTCTTTCCCGGGTCTTAATGAAGTCCACACTACACGGTCACTACTGATTGCCACAAGCACTTACCCCTCCTGAGTAGAAGCACCAGCGTCCTGTTTCCCAGAGCAGCAAGTACCAATATTTCAGGCCTTGGATTTTGGATTTATACCAGGTCACTGTCTGGCTACACTGTGAATTTCAGGGGGGTTGCTATAAATTCATGATTTAGAAATACATTCCCAATTATTCAACTTCATGAATAATCAAAGAAATGCAAATTGAGAGGACAGCTACAGCAGTTTTTAAATGGCAAGGGAAAGACTCGGTTTGCACTTCTCCTTTTAGGCATCAACCTAAAGCAAAGAAGAAAACAATAAACAGAAAGATATCTGTAACCCTGAACCTCAATGTATGAGGAAGGGCTACCATAGACAATAAAAGTCAAACAGAAATATGGACAGAGGCCAAGAAAGATCACGTGGGGAAAAAAGCAGACAAATCCACAGTGGAAACTTACAGTCCTTGTTTGGTACAAGGGGAATGGTGCACAGACCTGTGACAGAGGCATCCATGGACCGGTTTCCAGGTATCCAGAAGCAGGAAAGTTGGACCTGCCCACGGAATTACACTGAGAAGACACATTTGCAGGAAGCAGTTTGTTAAAGAGTTGGAAGAGGGGCGAGGCTGTGCAGCGAGTCGAGTGGTGACTCAATGTGGTTAGCGAGAAGTGAAAACAAAATAGCGCAATCACAGACTCAGCCTGTCCACCAGGGGCCTTCCGTCGGTTTAGTTTGTAACA
>JAQZBX010016135.1:0-36812 GCA_029593785.1 Cabassous unicinctus | reverse complement strand
AAGATAAATAGCTCCTCTCCCCTTTTCTCTGAAACATACAGTTTCAGGAAGATAAATGACTCCTAACCACCTTTTCCTGAAACCCACAGTTTCAGAAAGATAAACAGCTCCCTGGCTCCTCTCCCCCTCATCCACCCAAGGTCCTCTGCTTTAGGGAGATAAGCTAAACTTGCTTTATTTTGCTTTTGTAAACCCAACCTGCCCATTTGCTTAAGGAATTTGCCCACTTGCCGAGCAACCCACTAACCAATGAACAAAAACTTATATAACCCCATAAAAGGTGATGTTTGGGGCTCAGAATTTGAAGACTGAACTCTGCTCTGGGCCCGTGCATAATAAAACTTGTTCCTCCACCTCTCCGAGTGCTGTTTGGGCTTTCTCATCATGTAAGTCTCATTTTTGTTGCAACATTTGGTTCCCTGACTGGGAAAGCCAACCGAGCAGGTCCATTGTGCCTCCAGCTTGGAGCTGATGGGTGCAGCCAGTGATGATCTCTGAGGGAATGAGGTAGGTGCCACCCATCCTCTTAACAGGACCTCCTTCTGAAGTGGTCCCCATGAGCTGTGTCCCCCACACTCAGCCTGATTCAGTAGGGAGATCAACTGAACAGTGCCAGAAGACTCTGGAAAGGTAAGGCCCTGGGTGCCAAGTCCTCAGTCAGGCCCATCTCCAGATGGAAGAGGAGACTGATCACCTCCTGAAATCTCTAGTACTGAGATTCCAGAATAGGGCAATCCCTGTGGAAAGGACTGCATAACTTCTGAGTGACTGTGTGAGTGAGTGAGGACGGCAGAGGCTTGTGTCTGCCATACCAGTCTGTGACTCCATGGCATATGTTATGGAGTCTGTGTGGGCCCTAACCTGTTTTCTGTGGCTACATAATATGGCATAACAGCTCACCTGAACTTTACCGAGGTGCCTTAGCTAAGATGAGTTGAAGTTCTTGTGAGAGATGCAGACAGGCGGGCATCAGAGTGGCCTTGAAAGAGGTAACCATTTCCTTTGTCTGTCTCACAGCACTGACTCAGGGTGTGGATTTAACACTGTTAATCCCTGTGGGAGGGACTGCATAAGCTCTGAGTGACTGTGTGAGTGAGTGAGGACAGCAGAGGCTTGCATCTGCCATACCAGTCTGTGACTCCATGGTTTATGCTATGGAGGCTGTGTGGGACCTAACCTGTTTTCCACAGCTACATCATATGGCATAACAGCTCACCTGAACTTTGCCCAGGTGCCTTAGCTAAGACAAGCCAAAGTTCTCACATGAGATGCAGACAGGCGGGAATCAGAATGGTCTCAAAACAGGCAACCCCTTAATTTGTCTGTCTGGCACCACTGAAACAGTGTATGGGCTCATCACAGTCAAAACTCACTGTCTTAGACTGCATGCTTAAGAATTTTAAAAAGGGCTTTTCTGGAGATTATGGCATTCAGATGAAACCTTGCATTCTCTGTACCCTATGCAAATAAGAATGGCCCACTTTTGGTCTTGACTGGCTCTCAGAAGGGAACTTGGAAGTAGCCAGGGTCCATGCAGTGTAGCTGGTAGTCATAGGAACACCTGGGCACCCTGATCACTTTCCCTGCATTGACTCTTGGCTAGAAATACCCCAGACTTGCCCCTTTGTGTTCTATTTTGCATTGGAAAAAAGGAACAGAGCAGGGTTTAATTGCACAAGGAATGGGGCCCCAGAAACTGGTCATTCATCAAGGATCCTCAGAAAAGGACCCACCACCCCCACCATATGCTCTGCCCACTTTAGCTCCCACTTCTAGCACAGGAGTACAGGTGGATCTCCCAGAGATGCCCCCATCTTTGGTCCCTTTGGGACCATATATCCCTGTGGGGAGAGCCCCGGAATCCCAATTGCAAGGAAGCTCCAGTCAACATAATCCACATTACAGATGCCCCTCTGTGAGATGCAAAGTCCAGCACAGATTGGCAAGAATGGAACTATCCAACCAGGAAAGCCTGTTTTATATTTCCAGCCCTTCACAACTACAGACCTCTTGAATTGGAAACACCACACCCCTTCCTACTTGGAAAATTGCCAGGCCCTTATTAATCTCATGAAATCTATTTTCCAAACTCATCATCCTACTTGGGATGACTGCCTCTAACTCCCCCTGACTTTGTTTAATACAGAAGAGAGATGGTGGATTCTGATGAATGCCCAGAATTGGCTTCAGGAGTAGGCCCCAACTGGCATCTGAAATCCAGAAAATTGGACATGAGAAGTGGCACCAGAAGTCCAACAAAACTGGGACTTCAACACTGATCAGGGACAGGCTGTGCTCCAGCAGTATCAGGAAGTGCTCCTGCATGGGTTTGAGAAGGGGCAAAATGATCCACAAACATGACAAAGATGACTTTTGTCACTCAAAAGCTCAATGAATGTCTGGGAGATTTCTATGAGCAACTTTGTGAAGCCTTCAGAATCTACACCTCTTTGACCCAGAAGCTCTGGAGAAGCAGAGGATTGTGAATGCTGCTTTTGTCACTCAGGCAGCATTGGACATTAAAAGAAAGCTCCAAAACTTAGAAGGGTTTGCAGGAATGAACATTTTCCAACTCTTTAAGGTCACGAATAAAGTGTTCATCAATCAAGATGAAATCGCTGAATAAAAGCCCAGGAAGCAAATAAAACATCAACCCTCCTTGCTGGCAGCAGCCAGGGGAAATCTTGACCCCACTAGATGAGGAGGACCACCTCAAAAAAGGAGGACAAGTACAAAGAAAATATCTCTGGCTAGAGACCAATGTGCTTATTGCAAAGAAAGTGGACACTGGAAAAATGAGTGCCCTCAAAAGAATTGGACACATGAAGGGGGCAACCCCAAAGGGAAATATGGACCTGAGCCCCAGGACCATCTGCTTGGACTAGTGGGACTCTACCCTGAATAGGGGTGACCAGACTCACTGGAACTTGGCCCCCACAAGCCCATGGTCAAACTACAAGTCAGGGGCCAGTCAATAACTTTTGTGGTGGACACTGGTGCTGAATATTCTGTGGACACAACCCCCATTGCCAGCTTTAGTGGAAAAACTGCTAATATCATAGGAGCAACTGGGGACCAGTCAAGCCAATGGCCTTTTTGCCAGTCAAGAACTTGTCAGCTTGGTGGTCATGAAGTGACTCATGAATTTCTATTCCTGCCTGATTGTCCAGTTCCACTATTTGGTAGGAACCTCTTAGCCAAACTAGGAGCCCAGATTACCTTCAAACCTGAGGGGCCAGCAAGCTTAAGCCTCTCCAAGTAGCTGGATTCTGTGGATGCAGGATGGCTGCCCTGCCTGAAAGCTCTGGTGGTAAATGTAACCCTTATCAAAGAAGCCAACAAATTAAACCTTGGACAGTCTATTCATGTCATGGTGCCACATGCAGTCACTGCCCTAATGAACTCACACAGGCACCAGTGGTTATCTAACCCCTGGCTTGCACATTACCAAGGTTTACTCTGTGAAAACCCCAGAGTAACAATAGAAACAATGCACAGTCTAAACCCTGCCACTTTCCTGCCAGATGAAGAGGGAGTCCCTGAATATGACTGTGTTGAAGTGACTGAGGAAATTTATGCCAGTGGCCCTGACTTCCTAGACAAACCACTTCCTTCCCCAGAACAGACGCTATTTACAGATGGATGCAGTCTTGTTAGAAACAGGGAAAGCTTGCTGGGTATTCAGTCACCATTGTCAAACAGGTAGTAGAAGCTGCATCTCTACCCCAGAGATGGTTGGCACAACAGGCAGAACTTTAGGCCCTGGTACAAGCCCTGCAGTTAGCTAATAGGCAGGCAGTAAACATTTACACTGACTCTAAATACACATTTGCTACCATTCATATCCATGGAGTGATTTATAAAGAGGCCTCCTGATTGCAGGGGGAAAGAAAATTAAAAACAAAGAAAAAATCCTTCAACTATTAGAAGCAATTGGGAAACCACACAAAGTTGCCATCATCCACTGCCAGGGGCATCAGAAAGGGATGGATATGGTCACTCAAGGGAATAAGTGAGCTGATAAAGCAGCTTGGCAAGCAGCTGAATGAGTCCATGAAATACAAGACCTGTAATCGACACTGTAGCTGTCCCTCTTAGGACAAGAAACTAATCAACTAAACTATACCTAGGATGCACAGGAATGGGCCAAGAGAGAAGGGGGAAGTTGGACCCCTGAAGTAACTTGGCTGCTCCCAGATAACTGGATTTTTGTCCTGAAAGGAGCCACTCATGCCCTCATCCAGCAATACCACCAACTCACTCACCTAGGGAAAACAGCTCTAGAAGACTTACTTGGAAGATATTACCACATAGCCTGACTGGCCTCCCTCTGTGCCTCCATCAGCAGCCACTGCCAAGTCTGTGCCCCAAACAACCCTCTACAAGGTCCCTGAGCCCTGGCCAGCATCCAGGACATGGGAACAGCCCCTTTTGAAAATCTTGCAGCAGATTTCACAGAAGTAAAACCAAGTCAGGGCTACAAATATCTGTCAGTGATGATATGCACCTTTTCAGGCTGGGTTGAAGCTTTCCCCACTCACACCAAAAAGACAAGAGAAGTGACTAAGGCTTCACTCAGAGAAATCATTCCACAACATGGGCTGCCTCTGTCCATTGGGATCAACAATGGCCCAGCCTTAGTGGCTGCCATAGTCCAAGAACTGGCAAAGACATTAGAGATTAAGTGAAAACTTCATACTGCTTATAGGTCTCAGAGTTCAGGGAAAGTTGAAAGCATGAATCAAACCCTAAAAATCACCCTAGCCAAATTCTGCCAAGAAACTAGTGTTCTCTGGGTAGACTTACTTCCTTTAGCCCTCCTCTGAGTTAGGTGTACCCAGGGTTCACAGGCTATTCGCACTTTTAAATTCTATTTGCATGGCCAACCCAATTATCCAGAACTTCAGAGGAAATCTCAAGCTCCTGGGAGAGGCTGGCCAAGATTCCATCCTACAGCAGGTGGGGAAAACTCTAGCCCAAATACATAGAACTGTCTTGTCCCAAAACCTCATCACCCTGAGACACCCAATGCATCTCCTCCAGCCAGGTGACCAAGTCTGATCAAAGTCTGGAAAAAAAAAAAAAACCTTCAGCCTACCTGGACAGGTCCACATACTGTGATCCTTTTAACTCCCACTGCTCTTAAATTTGCAGGCATTGTCCCTTGGATCCACCACTCCAGGGTAAAGAAAGCACACCCTAAAAAACAACTGGACAGCTGGGCAGCCCAACCCTTCCCAGGCCACCCCTTAAGAGTTCGAGTCGCCTGGAATCACCAACCACCATCCTCATCTACCACCTGCTGAATGGATCCCTGCTCCTGGTGGTTCCTGTTCCTGGTTGGATGTTCTCACTGGTGCTCAGATTTAGACTGGCTGCTGCAGCCCTTGCAGACTGGACAATAGTAAATAGAGCTTTACTCACAGTGACATACCTGTGCCTTGTAGGATGTTTCTGTGCCTTAGGTTGCTTTTCTTATTCTCTGTCAGGGCTGATGCCAGTTCTCACCCCTGCTCCAGTTGTTACAAACAGCTTGCAGGAAAATACCAACCCTCATCTTCCTTTATCTACCATACCCATATGCTGGCAGAATGTTATAGGTTATCTGAAGCCTCAGTTTGTGAGGAAAGGGGACAAAAGTTCTGGATGGCCAGACTTAAATTTGGGGGCAGCTGCAGAACTTATGGCATACCAGGGGAGGTCAGTTGTTGGACTTATTATACACATGCAGTCATGTCAGATGGGGACGGGGTACAAGATATATCCAGGAAAGAAAGCTTAAAACAAGTCTGAACAAGCCTTGCCAACTAGCCAAGGACCCCAAGTATAAGTGAGCAAATTTAACAGGACCTTATCAGGTCACTCAGTTCACAGCCCCCGTTCTATAATAGGTGAGGCAGTTGATTAACACCACCTATGCTCTCCTCCACAATATAAACCCCAGGACAAACTACTCTTGGCTGTGCCTGTCCCTGGGAAAGAGAATCTACTCAGGCACCCTGGCCCCTCCTGACTTGAACTTAAATCAAACCCTGAGAGAAACCGGTAATTGGATTGCCTCTATTGGTCCTATAACTCTCGACGTCCTCCTAAATGATGCAGACTGTGATCTAACCTGTCTTAAAGGCAACCCCTCAGTAGAGTCAGAGCCCAGTGAAGACATCCCTGAGATTTGTGCACTTACTACTGAACCTTGTTAACCAATCAGACTCAGTGCATACCCCGGGAACTGTTTTACCTATGTGGAAGTACTGCATATAGATGCTTAGAGGCCAAATGGGCAGGAAGTTGTATTCTGGTGTTTTTAACACCTGAAATATCAATCTACAATGAAACAAAACTGGAGTTGGTGCTAAGCCTCCATCAGAAAAGGGCCAAAAGGGCATTACTCATCTCCAACCTCATAGGGGCAGGAGTGGCCACAATGATAGAAACAGGGCTGGGAGGTCTGGGCTCCTTTGTTGGGTTCTATTATAAGCTTTCCCAAGAACTAAATGAAGACATAGACTGAGTGGCAGATTCTTTGGTTTCCCTCCAAAACCAGATTCACTCTCTAGCCAGAATAGCCCTACAAAATAGAAGAGCTCTTGACTTACTTAGTGCTGAAAAGGAGGAATCCTGTATTTTCCTAGGGGAAGAGTGCTGCTATGTTAACCAGTCAGGGATAGTCACTACCAAAGTGAAAGAACTTAGGGATCAAATCCAAAAGAGGAGGGATCACTTAAATGAATTCTGGCACTGGAACTTCAGCCAGTGGACCTCTTGGCTTCTCCCTCTGGCTGGACCCTTGATTATCTTATTCATAGTGGCCACCTTTGGCCTGTGCATAATAAATGCACTCATCAGGTTCATTGAAACAACCATAACTTGCATAACTACTATCAAAATTCTAGGCTTAAGAAAATATAGGCCACTAGGGAGAGATGATGCCCTATGGGAATTATAAGGGCATCAAAGGGAAGAGAATGATGAAGAAGATACTGCAGCCCTGATTGCCCCACCCATTAACTGACACCTACAGCTTCAGTAATATAAGTGGCTCCTCACCCCTTTTCCTTGAAACCCACAGCTTCAGAAAGATAAACATCTCCCTGGCTCCTCTCCTCCTCATCTTCCCAAGGTCCTCTGCTTCAGGGAGATAAGCTATACTCCCTTTTTTTGCTTTTGTAAACCCTGCCTGCCCATTGCTTATGGAATTTGCCTGCTTGCCCAGCAACACACTGGCCAATGAACAAGAACCTATATAACCCCATGATAGGTGATGTTGGGGGCTCAGAATTTGGAGTCTGAACTCTCCTCTGGGCCTGCACATAATAAATCTTTGTTCCTCCACTTTTGTAAGTGCCATTTGGGCTTTCTCATTGTGTAAGTCTCATTTCTGCGGCAACAGAATGATTGGCAGAATTCACATGTGAAGCCATCTGATCCTGGGCTTTCCTTTATTGGGAGGTTTTTAATGACTAATTCAATTTTGTTAGCTGTTATTGATCTGTTGAGTGTATCAATTTAATTTTTCATCAATGTAGGCTGTTTGTGTTTCTGGAAATTTGTCCATTTCAATGAATTCAGAAAGATAGAGTTTTTACAAAAACTTTTTTACAAAAATTTCTCTGACTGCAATGGAATGAGGCTGTAAATTAATAAGTGACAGGACAGTGAACAAGAGTAGACATAAATATATGGAAGTTAACACCTTCTTAGACAATCAGTGAGTCAAGAAGAAAATTGCAGAAGTCAGTAACTACCTTGAAATTAATGAAAAGGGGAACACAACATATCAAAACCTATGGGATGCAAGAAAAGCTGTGCTGAGAGGGAAATTTATAGCCATAAATGCTTATAATTTAAAAAGAAGAAAGAGCTAAATTCAAAGACCTAAATGCACACCTGGAAGAACTAGAAAAAGAACAACAAACTTATCCCAAAGCCAGCAGAAAAATAAAATATCAAAGATTACAGCAGAGGTAAATGAAACTGAGAACAAAAAAACACAAGAAAAATTAACAAAACCAAAACTGGTTCTTTGAGAAGATTAATAAAATTAACAATCCCTTAGATACACTAACAAAAAAAAAAAAAGGGAGAAGATGCAAATACATAAAATGAGGGATAGGATATCATGACTGAACCCACAGAAATAATCAATTTCTTAAGAGGATACTTTGAGAAATTGGGTGCCAACAAGACGGATATCTTAGATTCAACATATTTTGAAGCTCATCAGGTGATGAATTCAGTTTGAGTGAAACTGAGAATCAGTCCACATGAGCTGTTTATCCAACTTTAAAATGCATAAATATTTATCAGGTGCTATTGCTAATATTCATATTTTGATGCAGCTGGGCAGGGTTTTAACTGAGAGTCTATCTAAAAAGATATGGGACCATGGTCACAACTGTGCTACCAGCTCCTCTTTTCTCTCAGGAAAATAAAATTTGATGAGTAATTTTTAAAAATGTTCCCCTATATTTAGAACCCCAAGCAACTGTGCAAAATTTCATAATTTGGAAAACTTTATTAACATTGAACAAAATGTAAAAGCATATTTACAATGATATATAATATTCAAAGACCAAGAGAATAGTCTCCATTACAATTTCCTTTAGTGGCTTCCAGGGGGCGAAATGACTCTTCCCAAGATAGGGATACTTTAAAAAGTGTAGATTCCATGGGTGGTCCATTACACAATGTTTTGCAAAATTCAATCAGCTGCTCACCAATTGCAGAAGAAGTTCTTGTCTTACAATTCACATTATAGTTTTCTAAGTAATAAGTAACAAAACTGAGTTTGATCAGTACCATTTTATATTCACCTTCAAATGACATAATTAAAATAATCAGTGTCTGTGTGACCATCCCCAGTATTATCTTGGGTTCCACAATGTGCACACCCACAGCAGCTGGGGAAGTGCTGATTCAGCAAACACAGCTGCTCCCTTCATCTTTCCCCTCCTCCAGCCTTAAGTAACCTCTAAGTCATGTGCATATTCCTTGCATGGAATGTTTCTTTTTTAGGAGGAACCAGTTATTGAATCTGGGGCCTAGTACATGGGAGACAGGCACACAACCACTGAGCTAAATGGCTCCCCTGTTTAGTTTTAAGAAATGGTCTTCTTTAAGACTTTCATAAGGACTTAATTCAAGTCTTCTTTTGGACATAACGTTAACATGCAGTTGGACAATTGGCAGGGCTTTATTTCACTTATGTTGAGTTTTTAAACAAATCTTGGCAATGACTTCTTTTAAGATAAGATTCATTTGCTCTTTCAAGTAGATTGATTTATTCAGGGAGAATGCAAGTGCCAATCTATAAGAGTCCAGACACATCTTCAGTCACTTCAGAAATAAAAGCCACCCTATTGTCACTTTCTATAGAAATAACAAGTCCAAACCTTGGAATGATTTCTTTATTAAGACTTTTACTACTTCTCAAGCTTTTTCCATTTGGCATGGAAAGGCTTTTACCCAATTTGTGACAGTGTCTAAAAACAGTAGCAAATACTCAAAGTTTACAACAGCTCTTGGCATTGAAGTCACTCCTCTCCTCTATGTCCTCTGTATTGTATTTCTTTGGTAAGGTCTGAAGGATTACTTTTAGGGTTAACTAGAGCACAAGTTACAAACTAATCATTTACACACTGAATCATTCTTCATAGATTGGGTCCTATGAGAAATTGACTTATCCACTGGAACAGTTTCATGTCGATAATGAGTAAGTCTATGGAAATAAATGACAATGGGCTTCACTAGTCTTTCAGGTAAGACTAATTTGTGTTAGCCTTCCCAAGGTTCTTTCAGGGACACTTTTAAAGCAGCCATTGTCTGTGGCTTGAGTATATTCCCACTCTTTTTCTCTTGCTAAATCTTTTTTCCAGTATTAGGGTTTCCCAAATGGCTTTAGATTAGGGTGTCACCAACTCTGAGGTATTAATGGGTGGTCCAGTCTTTCAGGGTGGAGGGGTGTAATAAGAGTTGGTTCTATTCTCCTTGCAGCTAACTTAGTGACTTTATAAGGTAAACAGTTTCTGTTTGCTTCCCTGCTATTGGAAGTCTGGTGTTCTCTGCAATGAATGTTATTTCCTTGGGGGAGAATCAAAATGTCAAGCAGGTTTGGAATGAGAACAACATGTTCTTATTAACAGTAGTGAGTAATCCCCTCCTTTTCCAAATGACTCTATGGGTATGTAACACTGCAAAGGCATATCTGGAGTTTGCATAAATGTTCACTCTTTGTCCTGCACTTAACTGGAAGTCTCTACATACGGCTAGTAGCTCAGCTCTCTGAGCTGAAGTCCCAGGAGACAGGGATCCTTCTTCCAAAGTTTCTACCAGAGTGACTACCAAATAACCTGCTTTTTGCTTCCTATGGTCCATAAAACTACTTCCATCAGTAAATAATTCAAAAGCAGGGATTTTTAGGGTTACACCAGTCAGTCCCAGTCTACTGAAATATATTTCCTTAAGGAGATATACACAGTCATTTTGGGGAGTATCCACTCTGGTTTATCCTAAAGTCTCAGAGCAAAGTGGCAGCATTAAGCTTGTCAATAGTCTTTAAGTCACAATATGATTGTCCAGTGGGGTGGCTTGGTTGATCTCCTTTTTGTTTAAATATTGTAATTACATCATGAAGAGTATAGATGTAAGCCAGAGAACTTAATGTGAAGGTTTCTGTCTCTAGAATAAGGTCACAAGTCGCTGTGTCTGTGTGCAGACAGGCAGGCAAATCTTGAGATACAAGATCTAACTGTTTGGACAGTTATGCTATCAGTTGGGTGCTCCTCCAAAGGCTTGAGTTAAAACTCTCAGGGTGCTGGCTTTCCATTCATCTAAGAACAAATGGAAATTTTTTTGTGGAGTCTAGCAGTCCTGGAGCTGGGGCAGTAAGTAATTTTTTGCTTAAGCTTCTAAGAGTAAATACATATTCTAGTGGCCAGACTGGGGGCTCTTTTTCACTTCATTTAAGTGCATCATATAAGAGCTTAGCTATAAATATAAAATTAGTTATCCATAGGGAGAAGAGGCAAGATGGCATTGGTTTAAGTGGGTGCTCACCATCTCTCTTGCAAAAGATGGCTGAGGGGGGACAAGATCCTGTCTGAATGAGCTGTTCTGGAAGCCCATGGAGCAGGACCCTTTGGGACATCAATCTGGATGGAGCTGGACAGGGAGATAGATTGCTCAAGATAAAACCATGAGTTTTTAGCCATTGCTGGGAACCACAGATGGCAAAACCCCACCCTCAGGGCAAAGGGCCAGGGTGAGACCAGACCACAGCTGACCATCCAGTGAGAGGGAGCATTCCCCAAGAGTGGGAAGGTTCTGGCAAAGGGTAGAGAGGGATTTCCTTTCTGTGGGTTTGGTTGCCTGGATCCCCATTGAGCTTTGCAGAGTACACCAGCTGGCTTGAGGTGACACCAGGTAGAGGGGAGAGGTGAATCTGCTGAGGAAGCCTGATTTACTTAAACACCCTAGGATAGAGAAACTTAGCCTGTGAGAGAGTGGAGTCAGGCAATTGATCAGTTCCATGATGAAAATTGTCACAGTTTTAACTCCATTAAGGAAGCCAGGCAGTAGGAATTGCTTATAAGTTTCCAAGAGCCTCTTTAGGGGCCCCTGGGAGGACAGGGTGGTGTAGAAGAGGGTTGAGAATCATTTCTGTATGGTGAATTCAGTCACCAGGGTCCCATTTGAATTTCAAAAGGGAGCTCAACCTGACAAGGAGAGGGGAGGGGGATCTGCTCACACAGCTTGTAGAATCCTGCTGCCCTAGCAGAGTCAAACCTGCCTGAAGGAAAGTGACTGCATAGCTTTCTGAAAAGCTAACAGAACCAACCAGAAAATTTACCTCAGTGGAGGAGTTTCCACCTTGAATATATGAGGTCTCTAGTTCAATTTCTGGCTCCTCTTGGAGTAGTGATCCACTGGGATATCAAACATCCAGCTGCTACTTTAGGATTGGAAAAACATACACATTATTTTTGTGTTAGCTTCTCTTGGTTCCCTTATTTTTCCTAATAAAAGGGGTTACTTAAAAAATAACTTAATTTACTCATTAAACCTGCAGAAAGAAGGCTGCAGGGCAATTGATTGATGAACACAGGCAGCCTGAGATGCTCCACAGGGGCCTAAGAACATTGTCCTTCCTTAGTTTTTGTTTACTTGCTTGTGTGTTTGTTTATTTGTTTTTTGTTTCTTGTTTTTCTTTACGCTTTCCTTCCCCACATTTTAAAAAATTAGGTGCTACTTGCATGTTTCATCTTTGCTGTGTTTCTTCTTCCTTGATTTCTTATTTTTTGTGTATACTTATTTTGTCTAAGAAGGCTACCTCTTTCCTTCCTTCAACTTTCTATTTTGGCTTTCTGTTGTGGATCTTACATTCCAAATTTATTTAATCCTCAATTTTTCTGGTTTCTATTTCTACCTTTTCTATTCTGTTTTCTTTTTATTAAGTGGTTTCTTTTTGTCCTTTCTTTTCTCATTCTCTCTCCACTCATCATTCTGGCCTTTTAAACCATTCTGATATTTTTTCTCTATTCAATTTCATATTCCATTGTAGGTACTCCACTTTTTCACTCCTATTACTCTACACTGCTTACAAGAGTTAAATATTCATTTTACTAAGTCTTATACAGTCCCTCTTTTAACTTTTACTATTATTATTACTATTATCCTCTTTCTTTTCTTATGTCTTTGGTTTTCTCTGGCCCTAATCTTTTTCTTTCAAGGGAACATAGAAAACAGCAAACATATAGAACAAGAAGAACAAAGAATCACAGAGAACACTTAACAGACACACAAAACAAGCAGATAAATAAAACTCTAGAGTAGAGAAAGAAGCTAATCAACTGAATAAACCCATCAAGATAAAAAGATGACCAAAGGGCAACAAAAAATTACAAACCATGCTGAGAAATGTGAAGACATGGCTCAGTACAATGAAAAAGCTAAAAACCAGGAAGAGATGCAAAACATTGGACAACTAATCAAAGCTGTCCAAACAAATATCATGGACCAACTTAATGAAGTGAAGGAAGAGATTAAGTATATTAAGAAGAAAACAGGCAAACATACTGAAGAAATTATAAACATACATAAAAAGATAACAGATATGGTGATGATGATTGGCAGAATACAAGAAATAAAAAAGACACTAGAATCACATAACAGCAGATTTGAACAGGCAAAGAAAAAATTAGTGATGTGGAAGACAGTATATCTGAAAACAAGCAGAGAGTAGAACAGATAAATAAAAGGATAGAAAAAAATCCAGCAGGGACTGAGGGATATGAACAACAACACAGAATGCAGAAACATACACATTATAAGCATTCCAGATGGAGAAGAGAAGGGAAAGGGGACAGAAGGAGTGTTGATGGAAATAATGACTGAAAAATTCCCAAACCTATTGAAGGAGATGGACATACATGTCCAGGAAGCACAGTGCACACCAAAAAGTATAAATACCTACAGGCCTATTCCAAGACATATGCTTGTCAAAGTGTTCAATGCTCGAGACAAAGAGAAAATACTGAAGGCAGTAAGAGAAAAGAGAACCATCACATGTGAGGTAAGCTCAATAAGATTAAGTGCTGACTTCTCATCTGAAACCATGGAGGCAAGTAGACAGTGGTATGACAGAGTCAAGGCACTAAAGAAAAAAACTTCAGCCAAGAATTCTTTATGCTGCACAGATGGAATTCAAAAATAATGGAGAGTTCAAAATATTCACAAATAAACAGAAATTGAGAGTATGCCAATAAGAAAGCTGCCCTTCAAGAAATTCTTAAGGGAGATCTGCAGGTTGAAAGGAAAAAACAGGAGAAAGAGAGAGTTGGGGAAGAGTGTAAGAACAACTTAAAAGACAAAAGGAAAATAAAAACAACATATGACATAAATAACCCCAAAATATATGGCTAATATAAGTAATTCCTTGAGATTAATAACACTGAATATTAATGGATTAAACTCATCAGTCAAGAGACACAGATTGGCAGAATGGAAAAGGGAATATGACCCATCTATATGGTGTCTACAACAAACCCACCTTAGACCCATGGATTCAAGGAGGTTGAAAATGAATGTCTGGAAAACAATTTTACAAGGAAACAATAACCAAAAAAGGGTGACAGTAGCTAGACTGATATCGGACAAAACAGACTTTAAATGTTAAACTGTTATAAGAGACAAAGATGGACCCTATATATTAGTAAAAGAGGTAATCTTTCAATAAGAAAGAACAATCATAAGTATTTATGTAATTAAACAGGGTGCTTCAAAATACATGAGGCAAACACTGGAAAAACTAAGTAGAGAAACAGATGCCTCTACAATTATAGTGGAGGTTTTTAATACATCATTATCACCGTTAGACATAACATCTCAACAGAGAATCAATAAAGAAGCAAGTACCTAATAGATATATACAGACTTACTAAAATAAGGCAGGATATACATTCTTCATGAGTGCACATGGATCATTCTCCAAATAAACCACATGCTAGACCACAGAAAAATTCTTAATGAACTCAGAAAGATGGAAATTATACAGAGTAATTTCTCTGACACAATGGAATGAAGCTGGAAATCAGTAAGGGCCAGAGAACATGATTAGGCACAAATATATGGAAGTTAAACAACATGCTCTTAGAGAAACAGTGAGTCAAGGAGGAAATTTTGAAAGAAATCAGTAACAACCTTGAAATGAATGAAAATGACAACACAACCTATCAAAACTTATGGGATGCAGCAAAAGCTGTACTGAGAGGGAAATTCATAGCTATAAATGCATATATCAAAATAGAAGAACGATATAAAATCAAAAACCTAACTGCACATCTGGATGAATTAGAAGAAGAACAACAAACCAATGTGAAAGGAAGTAGAAAAAGGGAAATAACAAAAAATAGAGGAGAACTAAATGAAAGAGAGAATAATAAAGCCCTAGAAAAAAATAAACAAAACCAAAAGCTGGTTCTGCAGGAAGATCAGTAAAATTGACAAACCCTTAGCTAGACTAAGAAGGCAAAAAAGAAAGAAGATGCAAATACACAAAATAAGAAATGAGGAAGGGGATATCATCACCAACCCCACAGAAATAAAGGGTATTATAAGAGAATACTTTATAAATTATTTGCCAATAAGAAGGATAATTTAGAGGAAATGGACAAATTCCTAGAAACACACGAGTAGCCTACATTGATGAAAGAAGAAATTGATGAACTCAACAGACCAATCATAAGTAAAGAGATAGAATCATTCACCAAAATCTTCTCACAAAAAGAGCCCAGGACCAGATCGCTTCACAGGTGAGTTTTATGAAATATTCCAGAAAGAACTAACACCAAAGCTCCTTAATCTCTTCCAAAAGCTAGAAGTAGAAGGCACAATGTCTAACTCATCCTATGAGGCCATCATTACCCTAATACGAAAACCAAACAAAGATGACACAAAAAATGAAAATTACATACCAATCTCTATGATAAACCTAGATGCTAATATCCTCAGCAAAATACTTGCTAATCATTTTCAAAAACACATCAAATGAATTACACACCAGGGCCAAGTGGGTTTCATTCCAGTTATGCCAGGATGGTTCAAAATAAGGAAATCAATGTTATACAGCACATAAACAGATCAAAAGAAAAAAAAAATCACATAATCATGTCTATAGATACAGCAAAAGCATTTGACAAATACAGAACCCTTTCCTGATAAAAAACACTTCAAAAGATAGGAATAGAAGGAAACTTTCTGAACATCTAACATCATATACAATGGTGAAATCCTAAAAGCTTTCCCTCTAAGATTGTGAACAAGACAAGTGTGCTCACTATCACCGCTCCTAATTAACATTGTCTTAGAAGTACTTGCTTGAGCACTGAGGCAAGAAAAGATATAAAAGGCATCCAAATTGGAAGGGAAGAAGTAAAAATTTTACTATTTGCAGATGACATGATCCTATATATAGAAAGCCCTGAAAACCTACAACAAAGCATCTAGAGCTTATAAAAGAGTTCAGTGAAATCGCAGTCTATAACATCAATGCTTAAAAATCAGTAACATTTCTGATCACCAATAATGATCAATCTGAGGAGGAAATTAAGAAAAAAATACCATTTACAATAGAAACTAAAAAAAGTTAAATACCTAGGAAAAAACTTAACTAAAGATGCAAATGACTTATACACAAAAAACTACACAGTCCTGTTAAAGGAAACCAAAGAAGACTTAAGTAAATGGAAGAATATTCCCTGTTCATGGATAGGAAGACTAAACATCATTAAGATGTTTATCTTACCCAAACTAATCTACACATTTCAGGCAAACTCAATAAAAATCAACACAGCATTTTTTACTGAATTGGTAAAACAAAATATGAAATATATTTGTAAGGGCAAGAGAACCCAAATAGCCAAAGACATATTGAAAAAGAAAAATGAATTTGGAGGAATCACACTACTTGACTTTAAATCATACTGCAAAGCTACACTGGTCAAAACTGCATGGCATTGGCACAAGGATAGACATGTTGACCAATGGAACTGAATTGTAAACTCTGATATAAATCCTCCTATATACAGTTATCTGATAGTCAACAAGGCCACCAAGCTCACTCAACAGGGAGAGAATGGCCTCTTCAACAAGTGGTGCTTGGAAAACTGGATACCCATATCCAAAAGAATGAAAGAGAAATACCATCTCACAACTTACACAAAAATCAACTCAAGATGGATCAAAGATCAAAATATAAGAGCCAAGACCATACAGAACTTGGAAGATAATGTAGGAAAGCATCTTCAGGACCTTGTAATAAGAAGTGGCTTCATGAATTTCACACCCAAAGCACGAGCTGTGAATGAAAAAACAGATAAATGGGACCTCCTCAAAATTAAAACCTTTGGCACCTCAAAGGATTTTGTCAAGAAAGTGAAAAACAGCCTTCAAATAGGAGAAAACATTTGATAACCATTTATCAGATAGGAGCCTAACATCCAGCATAATATAAAGAAATCCTATATCTTGAAAATAAAAAGATAAACAACCCATGTAAAAAATGGGCAAGCAATTTGAACAGGCACTTCTCCAAAGAAGAAATACAAATTGCTAAAATCCACATGAAAAGATGCTCCTCACTAGCTATTAGGGAAAAGCAAATCAAAACTACAATGAGATACCATCTTATACCCATTAGACTGGTGGCCATTAAAAAAAACGAGGACTACAACTGTTGGAGAGGATTTAGAGGAATGGGAACCCTCATCTACTGCTGGTGGGAATGTATAACAGCCCAGCCATTGTGGAGTACAGTTTGGTGGTTCCTCAGAAAACTAAATATAGATCTGCCATGTGGCCCAGCAATTCCACTGCTGTGTATATACCCAGAATAACTTAAAGCAAGGACATGAACAGATATATGAACACCAATGTTCATAGCAGCGTCATTCACTATAGCCAAAAGTTACAATCAACCCAAATACCCGTGAACAGATGAATGAATAAACAGAATGTGGTATATACATACAATGAAATATTACTCAGCTGTTAGCAGGAATACACTACTAACACATGGGTTAACATGGATGAATCTTGAGGACCTTAGGTTGAGTGAAGCAAGCCAGGCATTGAAGGACAAATATTACATGACCTCTGTGATATGAATTATGCAAATCAAGCTGAATCAGAGCTAGACTCTGGAAGATAGGCCTGTCACTAGCTATTAGAAGATAGAAGAAGGTTGTGAGCCAACACCCATATGGGTGAAATCTATGATAAGGTGGAAATGAGTAGTTGTGCAGTAAAGAGATATGACAGTGTTGTAGGGATACTATTGGGTTCAGTGGTGCAAGTTTGACAGCGGTTAGGGTGGGGAGTATGGGTTGGATTTTCCAAGGAACTGTGAGGAGGGCTATGGGAAGGAATAGGTGAACATTCAGGACAGGTGGGTATGTGGGTGAAACTACAATGTTGAGAAAACTCTATTGGCAGTGTGACAAGGAAGTGTAACTGGCTTAGGGTGTTGAGTGGGGTGACATTTGGGACATGGCACATCTGGGACAGTCTTCTAGAGATTGTGCAAGTGATCTTTTTTTTTTTCATAATGTGCTGTATCAGTGGGGGAAGACACTCATAGTGAATGGGAAAGTGTTGGACTCCCATGCCAGGGAGAACTGATATGTTCTCAAACAGAGGAGGGGTATGTCTCTCGAGAGCATGGACAATTCCTAATAGGGGAGGACAGAATAATGTGCCCAGGCCTCAGTTTTGTAACAGGTATCTAAAATCTTATCCCTCATGGAGTGAAGCATGGTGGTCTCTGTGGGCCCTGAGGGAAGGGGGAGGGAGAAATAGAAGAGATTAAAGAGGGGGTGTTTGGGGACAATGGAAGTGTTTGGCATGATCATGTAATGATGAATACAGGCAATGTTAAATTTCATCAAAAAATTATAGAAGTGTATAGTCTAAAATGTAAACCATAATGTAAACCATTAACCATGGTTGGTAGCTATGTTTCAATATCTATACATCAGTTGTAACAAATGTACCATCCACATGTAAAAAGATTATTAATAGTGAAGGGGGAATTGGGGAAGATTTTGGGTACATGGGAGTCCCTATATTCTGTATGTAACCTTACTTAACCTAAAACTTCTTTGAAGACAATATTGAAAAAGAGACATTGGGGAAGAAATGGAAGAAAATGCCACTGTACATACAGGACAACTGATATTACAGTGATGAAAGGAAAAACATCAAAAAAATAATTTATTTTATTTTAAAAATGCTTTTCATTTTTTTAATACCCAAATCTTTTTTTACTTTATTTTAGTTTTACTTTCTCTAAAGTATTTTGTATTTTATTTATTATGTCTAAATATATCACTATTATTTCATTTTCATATTAATCAAATTTGGCAATATTCTTGGCTTCATATTTGAGGAGGTTTTGAATCATGGAAGGGTTACAACTATGGCAATGGAGGATCAATGGGGAGGTGTCAATTGTGGGAGATACATGGGAGGAAATTCACCTGGGCATACATATAAGGTATATAAATATGTTCAAATGCTCATGGAGCATTGCCACAGTGGGTGGAGATTCACATAACAACTTAAAGATTACTTAATTCCTATCCTAGGGTGCTCTGCCACATTCTATAATGGAACAGCAAAAATCCCCCAAGTGCAGGGGCAATTACTAGTGAAGAAGGATGGTCCATTGATGGGCCCTTGATGTTGATGACTATGCTTGTGAGCCTTTTGCTCTTGTATTTGCAACTTACCCTAGTTTTAGGAGAGTGTCTGAGAGTTGTCTTCTGAGAGCCTCCTTGTTGCTCAAATGTTGCCTCTTTTTAAGCCAAACTCAGCATATAAATGCATTACTTTCCCCTCAGTATGCTACATGAATCCTGGGGACGAGCCTCCCTGGCAATGAGGGATTACCCCAAGCACTGGCTGGTGATACAACTGGAAAAGAACCTTGAATAAAAGGGGGAAAGGTAAATACAAATAAGTGTATGTGACTATGAGACTTCAAAATGAGTCAGGAAGTCACCAGAGACTTAACGCTCATGCATGTCTCAGCAGGATCTCATAAGTGGCCAAGGTAGATTCTACCCCAAATAGTGGGTGTGCTGAGGGCTCTGGAGACTCCCAGGACCTATGGTCATGGCAGATACCTCCAGAGTTTGATGCTTTGCCAGTGGCCCTACTTTGGAGTTTGTGCTCCTAAGTGTGACAGAGTTGGACTCAAATGTGACTTCTCTACACATGCCTCATCTGTCCCTTTAATTTGAACCTAGAGTTGGTGCTGCAGTTGGTAGGTATACATGCAACAGACTTTAATCTCTGGGCTGTCCATGTACCAGCTTGGCCCTGAAATTCAATGGAGTTGCTATACCTACTTTCCATTTCATTGAACTCAGCCAGGACAATTAACAAGGAGATGATGATGGACAATGACCATCCCAAGGAACCGAGAGAGTCTACAACAGCAAGCAAGAGAGTCTCATCCATCTGCCTGATGGGATCAAAGCCTCCTCTCATTTAGAGGGGAAAGGGGCAACACCATCCCAGAATCCTCAGGATTGGGGAATGAACTATGGACTAAAGTAGACTTACTGGTGTTTTTCTATAGACTTGTGATTCTAGCAATGTTAGAAACTATATCATTCATGTCGAGGCAGTGGCCACTAGAGGTTCTGAGGGCAGGAAGAGGGAAACATAGGTGAAATATGAGAGCATTTTGGGGACTTGGGAATTTTCCTGAATGACATTACAATGACAGATATGGGCCATTCCATATCTTTCCATAACTTACAAAATTGCACGGGAAAGAGTGTAAACTGCAATGTAATCTATAATCCATGCTTAGTGGCAATGTTCTAAAATGGTTTCATTAATTGCAAGAAATGTACCACACTAATGAAAGATGATGTTAATTGGGAAAATGTGGGACGTGAAGGAAGTGGGTCATATGGAAATCCCCTATATTTTTAGGTAACATTTATGTAATCTAAATACCTTTTTAAAATATATATATATATATAAATTTTTAAAAATAAAATAAAATTAGTTATCCACAGCTTATAGTTACCAGCTATGTTGAGAAATTATATGAGTTCCTTTTTGTTCTTAGGCTTGCTACTCCATTTAAGGCTTCCTTTTAACTTGGCAGGAGGGCCCATTGTCCCTCAGAGAATTTAAAACCAAAATATTTAACATGTGTTTGTGTAATTTGGGCCTTCTTTTCTCACACATATCTTTTTTCAGCTAGTCTCTAGCATTATTACTATGTTCTTATTTGAGGCTTCTTGTATTTTGCTAGGAATGAGTATGTCATCTACCTACTGAAGGAAAAGTCCTTCCCTGAGTTGAACCACCTGCAGATCCCTGGATAGGGCTTGCCCCAAAAAGGTCAAAGAATTCTTGAGCCCTTGTGGCAGCACAGTCCAACAATACTGTTGCTTCATTCTTGTTTTGGGACCTTCCCTTTCCAAAGCAAAGAGTCTCTGTGATTCCTTCTTTAGCAGGATGCAAAAGAAAGCATCTTTTAAGTCCAGGACTCTGAATCAGGTGTATGTGTTACTAATATTATCAAAGAGTGTGTAGGGATTGGGCACCAGTGGGTGGATGTCTTCCACTATCTGATGAATAGCTCTCAAATCTTGTACAAATCTACATTCCTGAGTACCTGGCTTAAGCACTGGTAAGATAGGGGTATTAAAGTCTGATTGATAGGGTCTAATAAGCCCCCACTTGGGAAATTTCTTGATTTGGGGTTAGATATTAGCTCTAACCTACTGTCTGAGTGGATACTGTTCTAGATGTTGTGGGATGGTATTTGGCCAGTCTTGCCTTGACTTCCTGTACTTCAACTGCCCATTCTAGGGGTCCTACTCTAACACATACCTCAGCAGGAATCTGTTGTTTTATCTCTTTGGATACTCCAAACTTCTTGGTGTCTCTGGCTAAATCAAGCAGTGATGCTTGGAAGGCACAGATGTGTATGGCTGTGACCTGTATGTTCACTTCATTAGGTGAAAATCAAAGTGAAGCTTGCAAATTGGAAATTGAGTGTTAGCTGAGAAGGAGAATTGGGCATTCAGGCATGTAGTGATATCTATGAGTCAGTTGAGTCTTTCCAATCTCACATTTCAGTGGTTCTGAGAATTGTTTAAAGTTTTTAGTCCCCAAATGTCAATAATAGGGACTGATTAATTAGTTTCTTTACTTAGTCTCTGGTTAAAAACTGAATAAGTAGTTCCAGTGTCCACCAAGATGTCAACTAACTTGAAATGAGAACTGAGATTCAGTGTGTGTGATCAGGGTGGTTTCCCAACCAGTGATGGTAATCCCAGGCCCGATCACTCCAGGTTGCTGACTTCATCCCCTCATAACATTGGGAGTTGGGCCACTAGCTTGGATATCCTAGCCCCTCCATTGCCAGGGAAGCTTGGGCATTCCTGCTTCCAGTGTCCCTCCTCCTTACAGTAAGCACATAGCTGGGGACATAATGGTATTCCTGGGTCCCTGGGGGTCTTACTCTTCACTGAGCTTCCCATGGAAGCTTTTCCTCATCTCAGGCCTCTGATGCTCTTGCTGATAGTTGCTCATATGAGGCAGCCTTTATAGGCAGCATGTTTCTTTTGCTGCTTCTCATGTGTGGTCTCCCAGTTGTGAAAAACCTTAAAGGTAATCTCTACTGTTACATAGGCATATCCAATTTTAAAGGCAATACTTACTTCAACCATTTTATCCTTTGATTTTCATATGTCATATCTTATTTTTGTCTGTCCTTTTACCCTTTTGGTTAGCCTTTCTGATAGTGGTCACTTCTACAACCTCCTCCAAGCCTCTCTCTCTTTTTATTTGCTGTTGTTGTTTTTGTTTTGTTTTCCTGGCTGCAGAACTCCCTTTAGTATTTCCTGCAGGGCTGGATACTTTTTTACAAACTGTATTATTTTCTGTTTATCTGTTACTATATTAAATCACCATGATATTTGAAGAACAGTTTTGCCAGAGAAAGAATTCTTGTTTGGCAATTTTTTCTCTTTCACTACTGTAATTATATCACTGCCTTCTCACCTCCATTGTTTCTGAAGAGAAATCTGCACTAAATCTTACTGGATGTCTCTTGTATGTGATGTTTCACTTCTCCCTTGCTGCTTTCAGAATTTTCTCTTTATCTTTGGCATTTGACATTCTGAATATTATATGTCTTGGAGTAGGTTTATTTGGATTTATTCTAACTGGAGTATGCTGTATTTCCTGGACACATATTTTCATATCTTTCATGAGAGTTGGGAAATTTTTGGCTATTATTTCCTCTAATACTCTTTCTGCCTCTTTTCTTTTCTCCCTCTGGAACTCCCATAACAGTATATTGGTGCACTTCATGCTATCATTCAACTCCCTGAGCACCTGCTCAATTTTTTCCATTCTTTTCTCTGTTCGTCTCTCTTTTAAGTTGCAGCTGTTCTGTCTTGATTCTTTCTTCTATGATTTCAAATCTGCTGTTGTATGCCTCTATTGTATTTTTAATGTCACTTATAATATCTTTCATTCCCATAAGCTCTGTTATTTTTCTATCCAAGATTTAAAATGTTTCTTTGTGCTCACACAGTATCTTCTTAATGTCTTTTATTTTTTTAGCCATGTTGTCCTTAAACTCCATGAATGGTTTTAGGAGATCTGTAAGAACCTTATTCATCAGTTGCTTCAAGTCCTGTGTCTCCTCTGGAGCTTTGATTTGCTCCTTTGCCTGAGTCATACCTTCCTTTTTCTTAGTATGGCTTATACTTTTTGCTGATGTGTTGGCATCTGATCATTATGCTTCATTTATTCAGATGTTCAGTTTCTCTCTTTTTCATAAGGATTTACTGTTAAGTAGCTATGTGTTACCACTGTTCTTTGATTCTTGTTTCCACTGGTTATGGATATTAAGGATTAACTGTTTCACTGTTCAAACCAGGGCTAAGGACCCAGTAATGAGGTGCAGGCTACTTTCCAATGGACTTGGAGAGGAAGATTGTAAAGGCATCTGATTGTCTTATTTATTTATTTATTTATTTATTTATATTTTCCTTTCTTTTCATTCACTTTTCTGGTCTGCCAGCAGATGGTGGTCTTAGGCAGATCTCTCAGCTCATATTCCACATGCTGGGGGGGAAGACATTCACTGTAACTCCAAGTGTGGGACAGAAATGATGTCCTCAGGTAGGGCCAAGCTTCCCAAACAAACTTTGTCAGAAGCTATTCTTCTCCCTTGGCTGGTCACACCCTCCCTGTATCCCTCTGTGCCCTCAACAAAAAGCCCAGACAGCTAGGGAGGGTGTTTAAGAAGGCAAATTATCTTTTGCTCCCTGCAGGCTCTCATGGAAAACAATAGAATGGCCCCACTCAGCCTGGAAGTGTGAGATCCCTCCCATGGAGTAAACCAAATTCACTGGCCAAATTCTGAATTTTCTGTAGGCTCTGTCCCTCCCTATGCTCCATTTTGGGAGAAGGGCCCCTGCAAACCCCTCAGTCTGCAGCCCACTGTCAGGGGCCAGTGGACCCTTGCTCTTTGCTCTGAGGGTGTGGGAATAAGCACCATCAGCTACTGCTGCAGCTTAACTCATGTGATTTTTACAGCCAGCCAAGACTCCTTTCTATCACCCCTCTCTCTTCTGGGTGGTGTCTAATTTTCCACTGGGTTCCTTAGCTGCAGAATAGCTCTCCAGACATTCTCCACTTGTCCTCTATTTTTCTGGGATAGAAGGGATCTCAATGCCTCTCTACTCCTTCATCTTTTAGGGCAATATATTCATCATTTTTTTTTATAATACTATTCTCCTTTCTTCTGAAGTTAACAGCTCATTCAATAAGCTCTATATGCCCACCCAAATAAGAATATGAATTGCAACAATACAATATATTATATATATATATATATTTGAATATATTTTCTATTTTCTTGGGATCTTCCCAGTAACTTGGGACTCAATTCTTCCAATTGTACAAGTCTAGAGTGGAGACTGGGCTGTGTACAACCATGTAACCTCTTGGATATCCTTGATTAACAATCTCAGGTAACACCTGCCTTACTGGGAATTGCCCAGGTGTGGGAGGGCTCCCTGGACAAATTGGACACCTGTGAATGAGGTAGGGAGGCCATTTCTGGGGACCTCTAAGGGCAGTTCAGGTTCACCCTCCCCTTCCTCTTCTCCTCCTTCCTAAGGAGTTGCTGGAGCAGTGGGAACAATGAACAAGTCCAGCACTTTATCTGAAGGGTTGGATTCCAAGTTTAGTTTCTTCCCTGTGCTTGGTTGGCATATTGTCTTAGGCCTGTAACTTGATAACATCACACCATGCCCAAAAAAAGATGTTGCAGTTTAAGTTTATTAGCTAAAGCCATAAAACAGTGAACATATGGTATTTCATCCATTTACTGTCTTTTACTATATATTTCTAGTTGCAAAATAGCATTGTATTCAAGAGATCCCTTTGGTGGCCATTTCTGGTCATGCTCTAATTTATACTGTGGCCATGCACTTTTACTCAGAAATATCATTCTCTTTTCAGTTATGAGGATTCATAATCAAATTGTTACTAATACTTTAAGATGCAATCTAGGATCACACTACTCTTTCATTCTAGAGCTCTGTTTATTGTCCATTGTGACCCATGTCAGTGTTTGGGTGAGTTACATTTTAAGTTTATTGATCAGAATTTTAGTACTCAACCAGGATACCAGTGAGAGGTCTCCTATACTTGGGAAATGGATATATGGGTAGGACTCTAACCTACAAACCTGGGACCACCTGGCTCCAAATCTAATTCAAAACCAAGAACCAGGGATGGTCTAGCCACCTAGAGCTTCAGCAGATTTAAACCTTCACTCTAGAGAACAACTAATGATTTTGATAAGAAAATCACTATCCACTGAGGCTGCTGGGATCCTGTGGGCTTCCTGTTTCCTTCCTGACTGCTTTCAGGATCCTCAATGCCATAGGCTGACCCCAGCTTTCTGAGACAATGTGTTCCCATAGCCACACAGCTAAGCTCAAGGGCAACCCAACTCAGTGGCCAGTGAGTCCATCAGGCAACAATCCTCTCAGAGGTCACAGGGTCCCAACTGTGTTGCCCAACTTTAGGGGATCCTCTCACAGATCCTCCGGGTCTATGTCCAGCCCAGAGAATTTACTACCATTCTGAGTTTGATCACTCAAGGAAAGAGGATTATTAAATTGGTTGAGGACAGGAGATTGGATGTCTCATATCTGCCTCCCCAACAAAATGCATAGTGACATTACATTGCCTTGGGTAGAGGAGGAGTTAGGGATTGGGATAAGGAGACTGATGGGTGGGAGGTGCTGCATATTGTGCATGCATGCACTATAGTATTACATCCATAACAAGGAAATCTACATGCTTCATCATACATCATGCATGTAGGAAAAATGGCATCTAAATCCCACACAGAGGCATATAATTTATTATTATAAGGAAATAAAATTTAGTGAAGTTCATTCCACTACTTAACTGAGTCTGCACTATGAAGAGAAAAATGCCATTATGTGGTTAACTAACTTTTGTGATCAGCTGCTGACCACAGCTATTCTACCCTGGTTGGCAGGTTTCTAAGTAGGGCAATGTTAAGCTTGGGAAAGAAACACATGGCATTGCTAAGGAAACAGGGCAGAGGACTGGGCCATTGGGGGGAGTAAAGGAAATTCATGGCAGCTTCATTATGGGACAATCACCTGGATGAACAGGACAATAGGGAGACAAGTTGCCCCTCAGATGTTCTGAATCATCATGTCTGTCTGGTGAGGTAATAAACATGGCCAGTCTTGGATGGGCAGAGAATTGTGAGTTACAGACAGAAATTTTTCCATGTTCAAACCCACTCCCTGTGGTCCATGCAGACCCCTGGTTCCTGAGAGGGCCAAGTCTCTACTTACACTGACATCATCCTTCTCTGGTTGGGAAGCTCCCTACCCCTCTGGTCACTTTTGTCCTATCTTCATGGTCTGGGCTTATCGAGTCTGTGGAACTGAAGTTGAGTGTAATACACCAACAGACCTGCCATCTGCCTAATCTCCATGGGGCTTCATGTCCAACTTCCTCAGGTATTAATTTTTAGATTTCCCAAAACATAAGAAAATAAAAATATATTTCATGTAGTGTGGCAGTTTGATATTATTTATGAATTCCAAAAAGAGGTACAGATTATGTTTGTAAACAGGTTTGTCCCTCTGGGATTGATAGCCTTTGATTGTATTAGATTCAGCTGAGATTTCTTTGATTAAATTATGTTACTATTAGGACTTTAATTCAACCACATCATTAGAGTGTGACTCAGAGTTGAGTCCCATCCCCTTGGTGGACTGATAAAACAGACTCTCACACACAGAAGATACACAGAGGATCCTGCAGCCCAAGAAGAAAGATGAGCCTGATAGTTTACAGCTGACCTTTTGAAGAGAACAGAGCAGATGAGTTCAGAAGGAAATGAGCCCTGAGAAGAGAAATGAGCCTTATGCCAAAATACAGCTGAGATTGGAAGAAACTGGGACCACAGGGCCTTAAGAGGAAGAAGGAAGGTGAACCATTGCAGAAACAAATGACTTTGGGTGAGAAAGTACCTCTTGTGGTACCTTGAGTGGGATTCTTTAGGGCTTTGTGACTGTAAGATTCTACTCCAAATAAATATCCTTTATAAAAACTGAAAGATTTCTGGTATTTTGCATCAGCACCCCTTTTGGCTGACTAACACATGTTAATACAGAAGAAGTCCTTTATGCAACTCATTTCCCAATGGGATAAGAAGTTAATCCCACCCCCATTCTATTATTCTCACAAAGTGATGGATCTTTCTGAGACATTGATTCTCTTCTATCATGATTATCATCCCTTTGAATAGGATCCTGGGTTAATCAAGACATGCAACTTATAGTGAATTTAGATTAGTTCCCTTTAGTGACTGCTTTTGCAGACTCTGTAAAGGTCTAGCTCAATAGACAGTATTAAGAAAAAGAAAATCAATATTTTTCCAAAGGTACAAGGAATAGATGACTCTGAGAAGCTACTTTTAATCTTGTGGCAACCAAAGTTGAAAACCGAGATTAAAGTATGTTTATCTCTTCAAAATTCCATTGCCACACTTGCCATGAGAGAGGGAAATGTGAATAACCAATTAGTATAGAAAATTTCTTTCTCTGTCATTAGAATGGGAACTTTACAGGAGGAGGTATAGAATGTTATAACTAATGCTTTACCCTCAGCACCCAAATTTTTCATTGTTTTCTAGTAAATGTGATATGAATATGTTTAAACTGAGGATGAACAAATCAATTATTTATTCTTTAAATGTCTTTGGCACAAACCAGATTTCCATCAGTGCTCATTTATAGTCTCACTCAAATTTACTGAAATAAATATGCTTGACAATTTCAATCTTTATGTATTACTTAGCATTTAGGATCACATATTTTTTGCATCAATGTCCAAGTAAATACTATTATAAATTAAAGACTCGTTAATCCAACACCTAATGCTGTTACATATTTCTCCCACCATACTATTTTTCTGAGGGACAAACTGAAGTTCAAAATGGAAACCAACCAGAAATCCCCCTGTGATAGTGCTGCCTACCTGCAGATTTCAGGTTGGTGGATGCTGGGCAAACTGCTGGAAGCAATGCACCTTCCAGGATCAGTGAAGAAGGGTATGAGAGCATCATTTCCTTCCCAGGTAGGCATTTGATCAAATCTCATATGATTGGGCACTCTATCTAATCAAATCAAGTGGATCCAATCACGCTTTGTCTTTTTGCCATTTCCAGTCATTTACAAAATTTCAGTAGCAACCTGTGTGTATTTTAGAAATATATATTTTATGCAAGTTCACAAAATATGTGCATAGGTCAATACACTGTACCTTTCTGCACCTTGCATTTTGACTCAAATAATTCCTTGAAAGTCTCCATTTGTACACATATACTGGAGCCTAGTTCAGTTTCACTGCTATTTACCACTGATTTGTATTATATGTGGATTTCTTTTACAATCCCTTCTCCTTTTGGTTGACATTTGTGCTCTTTCCAACATTTCCCTTCCATTAGTTAGGATTGTGGATATTTTGGGGTACAAACACTTATTGATATGAAGAGAATGTGAAGAACAGAAGTGCTAGGTCATTCCTTTGGGATAATTTGAAATGTTGCCCAGGAGACTATCATGTCCTCCAAGTAATTACACAAAGAGCACCCCACTGACCCTGTAGGAGAGTCTCCATTGTTACATATTGTGACCCCACTGGGTAGAATTTGATATAATGAATTTTATATATGTGAAATTGTATTAGTTATTTGGATTTCATTTATTGTTTATGATGCAGTTTATACAATTATTTACCACATAATTTTACTAATCAGTGAATTGTCTGGTCATATTCCTTTTGTCTATATTTGTTGGTCATTTTATTTTTTGTTTGGATTGGTATATATTTTATTTTCTAACTCTTCTGGATACTGTTACTTTCTTTTTTTCTTTTTCTTTTTTAGTTTTTTTTAATTTTTATTTGGATACTATTATATTCTACATGATACCATTGTCAATATATTTTAATATTCTGTAGCTGGTCTTAACTTCTATTGTCAGATAGACTTTACTGAATTTTAATGTTGTTGGGAGCTTGGCATTAATTTACAAAATCTAATCTGGTATGATTCTGGTATAATTCATCAGTGACCATCTCATTTATTTAGGTAGCAACTATGCACTGAGCATTCACTCAGTATCAAGTGCTGGATTAGACTCTGGGTCCAGTGTGGAAAATGATCAACTTTGTTTCTGCTTTCTAGTAGCTCAGAGTCTGGAGGTAGAGATGGAAAAATTTAGTAAACAAATTCATGTGAAATAGAAGATCAAGTGCCATAGTGAAAATCAAGCAGGGTGCTGCAAGAGGGGAGCTGGGAGCCACAAGATGGGTGGGCCTGAAAGGAGTCACTGGGGTGAAATTTGGGCTGCAACCAGAATGAATAACAGGAAACAGCCCTTCACAAATATGTGAACAGTGTGCCAGGAGAAGGCACACATTTGCAGAGCCTGAGGCTGAAGTGAGTTTGGGCTGATAGAAGGTTAGAAATAAGGTCAGTGGAGATGGAGGGACTTGGGAGAAGAGGTGGGGATGGACAGATGCTGGGACCGGGTAGATTATATTAGTTTTCTAGTAGTATGTGACAACTCTGCCCCCAAAATCTAGAGGCCTACAATTACACATCTTTTATTGCAGTTTCTGTGAACAAATAATTCAGGCAACCCTAAACCCTAACTCCTTACCACTAACCCCTAACCCTAACCCTAACCCTACCCTAACCCTAACCCCTAACCCCTAACCCTAACCCCAACACCAACCCCAACCCCAACCTTAACCCCAACCCCAACCCAACCCCTAACCCCAACCCTTAACCATAACCCTGAACCTAAACCCAAAAAAACAAACAAACAAAAATAATTCAGGCAAGGTTATGCTATGTGACTTTGCTCCATCAACTCTCCCAAGATGGAGAAATAGTCCCAAATGGGGCTTGACTTGGGAAGGATCTGCTTCTAATCTCACTCATGTGTTTTTGGCAGTATTCAGTTTGGAATGAGGGCTTGAAATCCTTTCTGTATGTTAGCTAGGCCTTCCCTCACTTTCTTGCATTATGGGCCTCTGAACATAACAGCTTATTTCCCCAGAGTAAGATATAAGAGAAAGGTAGATAATTAGAGATAGAAAGAGAGTAAAAGAGAACTAGCAAGACAGAAATCACAGGTGTTTTGTTTATCAATCTTTGAAATGATACATCATTACTTTGGCCATATTCCATTGATAAGAAGAGAGTCACTATGTCCAGTTCACACCTAAGAGGAAGAGATTTGACAATAACTTTTATACCAGGAGGCAGAGATCCTTAGAAGCTATTTGGAGGCTTTCCACAACATAAGCTAAAAGGAGGCACTTAATCTGACTCTAAATATAATGGGTACCCATTGAAGTGTTTTGGCTCAGATGGCAATAACTGATTTTCATTGAATTTCAAGGCCATTATGTTGGGGACTGGGAAATGAAACCAAGAAGATAAGTTACTTTCCCATGATCATACCATCAAGAACCAGCCCTGTTTTGAGTTGAACTCTCTGCTGTTTCTTATTTCTTCATGTAATTCTTCCATCTCTAAAGTTCATGTATTAGTGATTTGTCACATTAGCTCATGAGTTCTATAGATATTATTCTATATACATCTGCTTAAAACCTTAAGATGTGGAAGCTTGAATGATGCTTATGATTCAGGTGAGGAGGACTGGAAGGCCCAAGAACCACAATAACTTGTCGAGGTTTATGGATATAGCAGAAAAAATGAAATAGGTGTCTAGTCAACCCTACCTCCTCAATACTGGGATCCTGAATTTCCAAGGCCTTTCTTAGGCAATGCAAGGAGGGCAGTGTTTGTGTAACTGCAGAGTTAAATTGATGACATGAGAGAGGAGGCTGAAGATGCATCACATTAGGAGAGGTTTTATCTAAAGAAGTGGGACAGGTAATGGGACCCCAAGAAGTAACCTCACTCCCTTGGAGATATAACCCTACAGAACTTGAATCCTGGTAACCAGGAACCCACATTCTACAGACAGCCCCCAACCCAGCTCACTTGAGCAGACATGCTTGGGAGAACCAGATGTTTTCTTGTTTCCCAACATCCCAAGGTTTTCACCTCAGGAAAACTGGAAGTGAGAGCCTTTCATAAAGCTTCAGGACCTGGCTCAACCCCCACCACAAAAGACTCTTGCCATTTACCCAGAGACACCCAAAGGCAAAATAGGGGTTATAAGGCAGTGAAATGAAGGCTGGAAAATATTCTGATCCTTCCTAGGCAGCCCTACAGCACCTTCCATTCCCAGTGTGACAGAGTTGGGGACAGCTAAACTGTTGGATGGGGTATGAGAGGTGGACAGATCCTGGGCAGGAGCTGGTTTTCTAGGAGAGTGGAAGCCTGGTTGGCCCATCATGTTCTTAGCCTGCTCAGGGCTGTGAGGGTGGGAAGGAGAGTACTGGGGTGGTGATCATCTCCCCAGATGTTAATATGCATACTTGGAGCCATCATCTCATCACTTTTCCTCAAGGGCTGGAGGTCTGTGCAGGCAGTGTTCTGTTTCAAATATGGGGAGAAGAACTTTACATGAAGTCACCCTGTGGTGACAGCCAAGCAAGGCCTTGATGACCAACTGATAAGGGTAGTGAACTGTTCTTTAATGAGCACTGGGGAATGTGGAGTGTGGGGTTCTGACTGAGGAATGGCAAGGCTGAACCTTTTGTCCCACACATCTGATGGTTCCCACTAGAAGGCTGATCTTAGGGGTTTCTGCTTGTAAGGACAAAAGTGTCATAAGGAGATACAGATGGTGCCCAGGGCACCCTGGGGAGGAAAAAGAGGCTGGGATCTCAGAGGCAGCCTTTGGGAGAACCCATCCCAAGTATTGCTTCTTCTAGATCACTCTTGCCCCATCCTTGCCTGCCCCCACCCCACAATCAATGATCAAGAAAAAGAGGTATGGTGAGAAACAGGCTCAGAAATCTTCCTGGAACCTCAGTCATGGCTGCTCAGCTGCATGTGGATGTGGACTATACTGTACCTCTGCCTGTCAGGAGAATAGTGCTGGTGGGAAGAAAAGATTCACCTGTTGCCTGCAGAGAATAAGGCAGCACATTGCACTCAAGTTGCAGGTTGAAAGGAAAGGAGCATCCAGGGAGGTCTGGGGCAGGAAAATGGATTCTGACTTTTCCCCTCTACCTCCAAATACTTCTGCAGCATCTACCACATGGCAGGGAAGTGCATAGCTGAAACAGGACATCAGAAGTCCTTGAATTTAAGTTTGAAGAGGCTTTCACTGGGTGTAGCAATAGCTCCAAAATTGTGGGTGTCTGTAAAAATCACATTAACAAAGAACAATTCCTGACCTAGTTCAGTGGCTTCTTCTCTCCAGCTTTGAAGGAAGAGGAAATGTGTCCTGCTTCTGGTGCAGAGGTTTCTATGAGTACCAGTTAAGAACTCATAGCTTTCAATATGAATTCTGAAATTGCATCAACATTAAGTAGTGGAGGGGGAATGTAAAAATATGTAAACTTCAATGGGAAAAGAAAAAAGTCAGAGGAAGATTGTTAGCAAATGGCCTAATGAAGACAGGACAGTGTATCCTCAGTCCCCCTCTAATGGTCCCATGGTCCATCCTTTCTCTTAGATGTGAATCCTTCTGGGATACTGGTCTCTAATCTCAGAATTCCTTTTTCTGTTAACATTCATTCTGGGGGAAAATTTGTGATGCAGCTTCCAAAGACACAAATGACCTTATTTCATAAGCTTTACTCCTCCTTGTGGACTGGGATTTCTAGCATCCCTGCAATCCCTTGCACAATTTGTTTTAACCCAGAAATCCCCCAGAAGTCTGCCAGCCTCTCTGTAAAATCCTTGAAAGCCACCCACCTTTGATTGGGCCCTGATGATTCACGGTGAGCTCTGGTGTCTGGATCAGTGTCCTTATTTGTTACCAAGGAAGGAAAAGTCACACTCTTCCTCACTGGCCAAGATGCTGCTGCAGCCATTTTGTCCTCAGGCCTACTGTCTGGGGAGCTCACCAGTTTACACACATAGTCATGTTGTTACTGACATGTCCTAAAAGAGACACCAGGCCCCAAGCCCTTAGAACTCACGGCCCCTGTGGTGGTGGTGGTCTTTGTCCTAAGTCTTGCACTGTGATTATGCACAGAGGGTCCTGGGCAAAGGCATAGGTTAATCTAAATGGCTTTACAAATGCACACTCCCATCTACTTTTTGAGTGCACACACATATCAATGAAGAGACCTGAGAACAGGAGGTTCTTTCTGCCTGTCCACTTTTGACTCTTGGCCTCTGGGTCACCCTGTCACATGGGCTACACGATCAAATTTGCATTAAATTAACCTGAACATTGACTGGAAGCTCCCTAGGGGAGGTCAAGCTCCTTGTCAGCTTGTATCCACTTGTCAGTTTCTTTGCCTACCAAGGACCTGACTAGCAGGGCTGCTCCTCCAGGGATATTTTGCTTCACATTCTTGCTGAGATATTTCAAGGGTCCCCTCCCTAATCACTTGTGATTTTCCATGGGGACAAATCTCTACAGCTATCCAGAAATTCCCATTTATACATTTTAATGAGAAAGACTTGGAACTCAATTTAAATAAAAAACATATCTAGCATAGTCATAGTTTTGGTTCACCTCTGTGCATGCACAACACAAAGTAAGTATTTGACTTACCCAAGAAATATTACTTTATATATTATTACCAGGGCTTTGAGTTAGCATGTTAGATGAACACTGAGAATGAGAGTGGGTTGGAGGCTGAAGTTTTTCTTCAGAGGATATAATGGCCACCTTGAAGTCCAGGTGAATCACAGGACTCCTTTGCTGAGAATGACATCAATGTGGACAGTTTTATGAGGCAGAAGAGAATCTACTAACCTGCAGCTAAGGGGTAAGACAGAATATTTTTTTCTTCTAACTAAGATTTATTTTGCCAGTTCAATTGCTGGAATCCCTTTGGGAGAAGAGAAGACTTGAGGTACACAAATTTATACTATAGAACATAAAAGCTAGAAATTATTACTAAGAAATGAAATAGAGTCATAGTATAGTGCTCTGTGCCTGTGCCCACAAATCCCCTCGTCTTTCATGTATATACTTGGCTCTGGATAGGGTCATGGGGGAATAGGGCAAGAATAGCCTGAATCCTGGAAGCCCCTGTGCTTTGGTATTCCAGCTCCAGCATGGGGTGGAGGAAAAGGGGCCAGATGATACCTTGGATACTGCTGTCTCATCCCTGGCTGAACTGGCTGTACCATTCTACATTTCCACCAACAATGAATAAGTGTTCCTGCACTCCACATCCTCTCCAACAACATGTAGGTCTCTGTCTTTTCAATAGTGGCCATTCTAATATGTGTGAAATGATATCTCATAGCTTTGATTTCCATTTCCCTAATCACTAGTGATGTTGAACATTTTTTCTTCTGTTTTAACATCATCTCTATTTCTTCTTTGTACAAATGTCTATTCAAGTCTTTGCCCACTTTTTAAACAGGTCACTTCTCTTTTTATTCTTGAGTTGTAGCATCTCTTTTTATATCATGGATATTAAACTCTTTTTGGATACGTGATTTCCAAATACTTTCTCCCGTTGAGTCACCAGTCTTTTCAACCTTTGACAAAGTCCTTTGAAGTACAAGAGCGTTTAATTTTGAGGTAGTCCCACTTATTATTTTTTCTTTTATTGTTTGTGCTTTGGGTGTAAGTTCCAAGAAACCACCACCTATCACAAGATCTTTATCTTTCTTGTCTCCATCATTCCCTTTATTCTTTTTTAACAAATCAATTTTACTGATACATATTAATAAAACATAAATCCACCCAAAGTGTGCAATCATATAGTTGTGCATTGAACACTTCAATCACTTTTAGAGCATTTTAATTATTCCAGTGATAATAATAAACAGATAAACAAAGAAAAATTCATCAATTCTCAATCTCTCTATGCTTCCTCTGCAATTCTGTTTCTGACTCTCTAGTTTATTTGTATTTATATTTTATAAAAGCTGTCTTACATGCAATATCTCTAATAATGGCATTTCTTTTATATTTTAAAAGATGCTTAGATTACATAAATGTTACACAAAAATTACGTGGATTCACATGTTCCCCACCTCTCACACCTCCCATAACATCCTACAAAAACATCTTTCATTAGGGTGGCTCATAACCTGCAATGCATATACACATCCTAGGGCTTTGCCATTAAGCATGGCCCATAGTTCATATTGTAGACCACACTCTCTCCCACACAGATATGAATGTTATATGCTGATGTAAAATGGCCTGTATCTGTCATTGTAATGTCACTCAGGATAATTCCCAAGTCCTGAAAAACCCCTCTATTACAACTGCTATTCCCTTCCCTGCCCCAAAAGTGTCCACTGGACACTGGCTCCACCTCACTGTTGTAATTTCTTCCATTGCTTGAATCACAATATGTCTACAATAGAATATCATTAAGTCCACTCTAGTCGATAGCTCTTTCCCCAATCTTGAGGAGTTTGGGATGGTGATGTCCACTCCACCTCCAAGTGAGAGGGGGCTTATATCCCATGAATATGGTGGATGGGATTATCCTGACTGCAGCTGCAGGTTCTCTCCATTCCCTGGGATGGAGGTTGTCCATCATCGTCTCCTCACCAAGTGACTTGGGTGAGTCCATTGAGCTGTAGAGTAGGAGTTGCAGTTCCACTGAGACTCCAGGCACAGCTGGCACATGCACAGGCCAGAAGCTCCAGTCTCTGGAAGTACACCTACAAACTCCAGCATCACATATAGGTTTGAATAGAAGGGACTGAAGGACCATGTGCAGGGAGGACTCATTTGCATCCTGCTATGTCACTCTCAGGAGCACAGATTCCAAAGTAGAGCCCACTGATAAGGCACAATCCCTGGAGCTATCCCCCCTTATATAGGACCTGGGTGTCTCCAGAGCCCTCAGGAGGCCCTCTGTGTGGGGTGATATCCACTTTGGTGTTCTGTGAGGTCCTACTGAGGTGTGCAAAAGCATTACCTCTGGGATGACCTCCTGACTCTCTTTGAAGTCATTTGTCTTTACATTTTCCTCCTTTTATTCAAGGTCTTTTTCCAGTCATATTGCCAGTTGGCACTCGGTATTAATCCCTCATTGCCAGGGAAGTCCATCCCCAGGAATCATATCCCACACTAGGGGGGAGGTAATGAATTCATATGCTGATTTTAGCTTAGAGAGAGGCCACATTTGAGCAACAAGGAGGCTTTCAGGTGTTAACCTTTAGGCCCCCCATAACAGTAGGCTAAGTTTCAGTTACAAGAACAAAGACTCATAAGGCTAGTCATCAATAACAAGAACCCATCAGTAGACCATCCTCCATTGCCAGATGCTCCGTCTGCACTCGAGGGACTGTTGCTACTCCCTTGGAGAATGTGGCCGAGCTCTCCAGGCTGGGAATTCAGTATTCCCTCATTTATTGGGTGATTTTCTACTCACTGTGAACATGCCCCACCCCTTGATCATTTGAACAATTTTATACATCTTTCATGTACATTCAGGTGAACTTCCTCCCATGAAAACCCATCCCAGCCACCCCCCACCAATAATCCTCTCCTGCCCCCTCTGTAACCCTTCTGTGATCCAAACCTTCCTTGAAAATGAAGCCCATATAATAGCCAAATACA
>JAQZBX010016134.1:18490-36911 GCA_029593785.1 Cabassous unicinctus | reverse complement strand
TCCTATAAATTCAATACATGATAACCTAACATCATTCAACATCTATTCAAATGGTCATTTTCTGCAAACATTTAGAAATTCGAGTTTTCCCATGGCATCATAAAACCATCTCTGCCATCCTTACCAACCTTTTTGCAGGGAGTTATCCACTGCACTCAGAACATTCTACATCAAAATAAAAATCATACTAAGTCCACACTAAACTGTGTACTTTTTAATAAATATATCACACCCGTACCAACACGTCCTCACAGGAACAATATTTTTAAATGCATAAAATCAAAAAGGAAATAAGTTACATATTTTGAAATTCAGTTACTAAAATAAAAAAAAGATATAATACTATACATATGTGCTTCTTTCTTAGCACATTAAATAGTATTACAATACTGAAAAAATATAAGAAAGTTAAAGTTAAATTTTATCTTGTTAAAGACATGTCAATGTGCAGACCGTGGCTGTTTATCATGAATAAGAACATTAAACTGTGGTGTAATATTTGACAACGCAACACGCATATCATGTTGGACACTTAATCGAGTTGATTTATTTCAGTTCAAGCTCATGGACGCCCTGAAATCTTTGTGGATTCCTGGTTAAGAACCCCTACCTTAAGACCTAAGATCTCCTCCGGTCCCGGAATGGAAACATTGAAACATCCGCACACAATAGGAAAGGAGAAAGGCAGGTCAGGGCTGGGAGATAGCCTCTGAGACTGTCCTGTACTTACCCAACACAGCTTTCTTTTCCTATCTCCTAAGCTGCTTAGATTATGTTTCTGTCAAATTTCTAAATTTCATAACATCTGATAATCTTCAAATATAATATTATTATTATAGGGTGAAAATGAAATGATATTTGTGAAGGTAATAAGAATTATAAGTTGTTTCCAAAATATAAATTATGATTATAAATGGATCTCCAAATAGATGCTTTGCTACAAATATTTATTGCTCAGAATTAGTTCCTTGAAATCCTTTCATTATAGTTCAACATATACTTTTATCTGTCTGTATCTTTTCAATGACAATGGACATACAATTTGGGATCACTCCTGTCCAACACCAATTAAATTATTTTCTCAGATTTCTGATGAGAAAGGACTCCCTTCATTGAGCCTGCAACAGACCATTTATGACTTGTAGAGTATGATTAAGAGTTTGAACATGATTTTACTAAAACAAAGTGATCATCTATTGTTCTGCCTCGATTACATGTTAGGATGAAAGAAAGGAGTTTCAGAGAAAAATGTGTAATTGGCTATAGCTAATAGCAGAGACAGAAAGAGAAACAGGTTGACAAAGTCATACCAATGTGAGTTTAGCATCATCTCTTTATCATACTCTATGCTATGTTGGTACAGATAAACAGATAAAAGGACACAGCTTCTTCCTTCAAGAAGTTCCTAGAATAGTGGAAGAAACAGAGGCATACATATGTAATTAAAGTACCATGTTGACACTTGTCATGATATTTTTATAAATCTGTATGTGAACCATGATGTAGCAATCATGAGAAGAGCCTGAATGTATTAGGAGAGACTTGCTGGAAGGGACAATGCCTCAGCAAAATCATAAATGATAGAGGGAAGTGTGGAAGGAACCTAGAACTGGACAGTAGAAAGTATACTCGATGTTTCATAAGCTTCTCTTTTGCTGAATAATAATAGCAATAACAAACTTGATTAAGCAAATTATTGATTATCTCATTTTGTCTAAAGTGAAAGAATATTGAACACATATCAGGTAGCAGCAACTAAAACACAGACATGTAAGCAAAAGTGTTACAGTCCATTTGCCTCATCAACTCCAGCCACGTGCAGCATCAGCCAATGAATAAAGGGAACACCATTCTGAGCAAAACTCCTATATTTTCTTTCATTTGTTAAGCTCTGCTACATCGCCTTTTTTTCTGTTAATCCAACATGACGGGCTTCATTGCTGAAGCTTTGTGCTTGGTACTATGTCTGCTGACAACAGTACACCAAGGTCTGCTCATGCTTACTTTCTTCTCACAATTTAGGCTTCAACCCCAAAGACACCTCATCCTTCCCATCAATGATAATAAACATGATCACACCTCTCACTTCTGATTCTGGCTAGTCGCTCTCTTCCATGTTGTCCCACGTCCCCTTCTTTATAGCATTTACCAATACCTGAAATGACTTTATTATTCTTTGCTTATATATCCCACTAAGTGATCCCCCACACTAAAATATAATAAAAGATGGTTTCTGTCTTGTTTTCTCCTAAATCTTCAGTTTGAAACACATTAATTGGTAATCTAAATATGTTAAATAATTGAAAAGTTTAAAATATAGGATAGCAATCATTGTCTCTAGATAACAGCTTTACAACAAACCTAGGGAGCAATCAATGTAGAAAATAATAGGGCAGAGATTCTTCAGAGAAAAAATGTGGAAATGGTAGATAAACCAACAGGTGGGAACCTAAAGAGAAGAGCTTTATATTTTTTAAGCAAGAGTTTAGGGAAAAGTAGATAATAAAAAAGGAAAAATAGAAATAATTATTAACTCTATGAAAATCAAATAATTGAGCAAGAAGATAATTGCATTCATACCACATTACTTAGCAAAATTATAATAAACTATAAAAAGTAATAAACACATATCTGTAAAAACATAGAAAAATTCTAGAACACAAAATAATATCTCAAATGTGATTTCTTTAGCATTGGAATTGATCTTTTTGTGATATCTATTTCTGCATGTATGAATTATGTATAAATTAATACTGTGTCAAGTAAGAAGATAGTTCATTATGAGAAAACAGCAAACTGAATATACTGTAGTTGTTTATATAAACAAAGGTTTAATTCTCATGCTTTCTACATGTTTGATGTGAGATGCCTGAAGGTTCTGCTCCGTGTCTCTTCATTCAAGAACCCATGCTGACTTAGCAACCACTGTCTTAAATCTTGCTGGTCACCATGACAAATTTTTTAAAGACCACTCAAACGGACTCTCACTACATTTAAATGATCAACAGAGAAGCAACACAAGTGAATTATAATCCAACTCATTATCCATAGCTATACACCTTCACATAACACCAAGAGACCAGAGGTTTAATGCTGCTATGGGTTCAAAAGGCAAATGAATAATACATGGTAAACAACACAAGTGACTACTACAAACACACACGTTTTTTAATCAAAATTGTGTTTTATATGTTTAGAATTTTTAAAATAATTAAAGCTAAAAAAAGACATAGAGTTCCCCTTGGTGTAACTAATTTCTTACTTCACCATCAAGTTCTTACTGAATTTTAAGGAAAAGGTCAAGAGAAGCATTAGAACCAAAAGAAGTGTGAGTTATTTAAGATAGTATTTTTTTCCTGAAGAGCTCTTTGGTTGATGCCTCTTTCACATCCTTATTTCTAAGACTATAAATCATAGGGTTCAACATGGAGATAACTGTGGTATAAAACATGGCAACCATTTTTCCCTGTTCCACAAATTCCTTTGAAGGGATTCTGAGATACATGAAGAAGAGAGCTGCATAGAATATCATCACAGCTGTCAGATGGGAGCCACAGGTAACGAAAGCTTTGTGCCTGACCTCTGTAGAAGGGATCCTCAAGGTGGCAGGAAATATGTAGATACAGGAAATGAGGATGATAAGGAGAGAATAGGAGAAGTTGAAACTCACCAAAACAAACATTGACAACTCTTTGTTTTAGGTGTCAGAACTGCGAGCTTAGTTAGCAGAGAGTCAGCACGGTTGAAGTGGTTAATTTCATTGGGGCCACAGAAAGCTAGGCTGTAGGTCCACATGGTCTCCATCAGCCCGGTGAGTGCTCCATACACATAAGGCACCACGATAAGGGATGTGCAGACCCTCTTGGACATCTTGCTGCCATAAAGGAGAGGGTTGCATATGGCCATGTACTGATCAAAAACTATCACAGCCAGGATGTAGATCTCGACGTGGATCAAGGCATTAAAAAAGTAACACTGCCCCAGACAAGCAGCACAAGAAATGGATTTCTTGTCTGATAAGAAAATCTCCAGCATCTTTTGAGTCACACTGGAAGAGAAGCACAGATCCACAAAGGATAAGTGGCTCAGGAAAAAGTACATGGGCATGAGGAGCCGGGCACTGACCTGGATGAGGACAACCATGCTTAGATTCCCGGCCACTGTGACCATGTAATCTGCCAGAAACAGCACGAAGAAGAGGATCTGCAATTTCAGGCAGTTGGTGAGTCTAAGGTGAAGTTTCTTCTCATAATTTCCTTGCATAGGAGATGAGAAATGTGTATGTATTTTGAATTTTGTTATAAATGCAAAATAATTTTTACTTTTACAGTAATGATCAACCTACCAAATTCCTTCTTTTTCAACAGTATTTTTACTCATTTTCTATTGAATCCTTTTTTTTTCTTAATCAATTAATTCCTCAACCATTTACCATTTCCTTCTCTTCTTCTGTGTCTGCCTATTATTTGAAAAATGTACTTTATAGGCATAACTGTCACAAAGATAATCTCCAGGAGCAAAAAATTTCCTTGTCCTCCATTATAAGGAGAACAGGGCATGAGTTGACAGCAAGAAAAGAATATTGTATATTTTCCCCAAACGTGTTGTTTTGAATAATGTTGACCAAACTATTCCCAACTAGATAATTGTGTGTAATCAAGCTGAGTTAATTTGATCCTTTCATACATCTCCAAACTCATTAGAATAGAGAGATCAAAGAGGCACATGGGTGATTCTTTCATATTTCTTTTATTATTATTTTGAAAAGTGTTAAGAACTTTGCATTTGGTGCTTGCCAAGTATCAAATTTCTCCAGGCAATAACACCACAATTATTTTAGAGGGCAAGCGCACTGCATGGAGCTAAATTAGGGAAATTCTCTCCTCTGATCATCCTTTTCTGGTTTCATATGAAATTTGAAAGGAAAGATACTTGATTCAGAGAGGAGGAGACAGGAACAAATGCCTGCCCCTTGTTATCTTAAGTAAGTTAGTGACCCAAGGTGAAGAAAATATTTATGCAGCAAACTAATTGCAGTCGTTGCTTAAAAACCAGAGTAATCCTAGTAATGTGCCCTGGCCCTGTGGTTAGCACTAGTCAGCATCCACACCTTTCTGGGTTGCTATCTGCTCTCTGTGCCTCGTCTTCTGGTTGCAAGTTGATTTGTGCGTCTCAGTATTCAGCCATAACAGTTCCTTTTAGATTAGTATAGTCAGAGCTGACTTCTGTTATTTGCAACAAAGAAAAAACTGACACAAATGACATTAATTAAAACGTGTAGGTATATTTTTCTTCATGGAGATCATCTGTCTTCAGTAAGGACATCCTGTAGAGACTGATATTTGTATATGGATGTCTGCAACAAAGGTTTAATTTGTGATTTATACAACAAGAAGTTGAATCTCGTCTAAATCTGATCATTGTAGATATATTACCATATTTGCTCTTACATATCAAGCTCACTTCACTTTTTAGCTTTGTTTGTTTGTTTACTGCTCTCTTTGAGACTGATATTTATACAGTGAATTGCACATTTCAAACGTCCACATATATGCTTTGACAAATGTATCAACCATGTAACCTACAGTGGAGCATTCTGAAAAGGGTTTCATTGAAGCTCCAATAGCTTTAATACACACCCATTCGTAGTTAGACATTTCTGAAATGCTGTTCTGCTCATTGGGCATGTTGATTATTCTGAGTTTCAATTTTATCACTAATTTATTTATTTAAAATAATAATGGCAACACTTACATTGTGTGTGTAACATTCCAAGCTCTGATTAAAATGCTTCCTAAATATTAACTAATTTGACCCTCAAATCAATACTATGGCATTCTTGACCCTTGTAGATAAGGAAAATAACATGGTTTTTTTCCAGTTTATTGCAGAGGTCTATTATGTACAATTATTGACAGTCAAATATACTGTTAAAACAAGTACTTTGGAGTCAATTTGTTGAGTTAATATTCTGTCTTTAACATTTCTGATCTGAGTAATTGAAGGCATGTTTTTAAATACTTCTGAATTTCGACTTCTTCTTGAATTGGTTATAGTAAAAGTACTGCCTAACATGGTTACTTTGAGAATTGCACAAAATAGTGTTTACGATATGTATAACATTGTGCTTACATGCAACCCTCAATAAGTGTTATTACTTAGTAACTTATGAGCATACTATTCAGTATATTTTGATTCCCTTATCATCTATCCCCGTTTCTCAACAGCTTTCATAAGTAACAGTGTCTCATATAATAAATGTCTATACTTTTCTTGTTATTGACGTTATTCTTTCCATCTAGTCATTTGATCAACACAGCAATAAATCTAATTCTTGTAATACATAGAGGTTCACAAATAAATGGAGTTTTCACAGTTATGAACACTTGCAGAATAAAGAAACCTACCTACATGTGGAAGAAGAACCTTCCTTACAAGAAATAGCAGTGTCTCTCCAGATGACTATTGCAGGCAGAATTTATACAATTTGTTTGCTGAATATGTTTCCCTATGGAATTTCAAAAATATGTGAAGATGAAGCAATTACTCTATTAAATAATATTTTTTACTATCTAGGGAAAAACAATTGGCACAAAGACAAAGAAGCCAAACACTGGGTATTGCTTTTCTCCTTTATATTCAGTCTCCAAATTGTTCTTCTTTTGTTGGGAGGCCCATATGGTAGAATTGATGTTGGTCTTCAACTCTGAGTTTGCATTATGTTAACCATGTTAGTTTCTAAATAATCTATTTTTCTGATACCTTTTCTTCAACACTATTGTCACAACTTTGTGTCAAAATTCTATTGTCATTCAAAGTTCACTCTGTGAACTGGAAGATACTGGAATTAAGCCATGCTGTTTGAAGACTAGTTTTCATTTTGTTACTTTTGCTACTTTTCAGTAAATTTAATATTGAAGTCTAATAAGCATATAGAAAATATGCTCAACTCTTAAGTGTACACCTTTATGAACTTTACATGTAAATTCATGAATATAATTGTGTAAGTAACTTCTTAATCCAGAAGTAGAAAATTAGCAGACTTCCAGAAGCCCTCCTCCTGCTATTTTCAGTCACTACACTACACAGTAACTGTATCTTCCCTTGTAACAGCACAGATTGACTGATTTTGCCTGTTTTCTTTTCAGTTTTATCTTGTCAGATACCTAGAAATCCATGTTGGTGCTGAGCATAAATGTTTGTGAGTTTCATTCATGTTCAATCAATATAACGAGTGTAGCAATAGCTCTTAAATTCTCATTGCTGTATAATATTCTGCTGTTTGACTATACCAAAATTTGCAAATCATTTTCACTGTTGTTACATATTTAGAATGATTTCTCATTTGCCTATCACAAAAAGCACACTTTCGCACATCTTTTTATGAATTTATTTGTGCATTTGTTCCAGTTAGATACTGGGTGGAAATTCTGGTTTACATTGTATGCATATGTTCAACTTCATTTGACACTGCCAAATAATATTTCAAACTGATCATCTGAATTTACATTCCTAACAGCTTTACAGGACAGGTTCAGTTGTTTCACCTCCTCACTAATACTTATCAGTTTATTAATTTTTTTTGTCATTCTGGTATGTGTGTGTAGGGGGAGACACCTTATTGTAGTTGTAGTTTGCAGTTCCTTAATGACCAATGAAGTCAAGTATATTCTCATATGTTTATTTGATTCTTTTAATATTATTTTTAGAAGCCCTTGTATATATTTTGCTATTTTTCTAAGCTATCTTGTTTTATATTTATTCATAAAAATATTATGCAAAATATTCCGGATATGAAACTCTTATTAGATATGTTTAGTACAGTTACATTCCCCCAATCTGTACCTCACTTTTTCAGTCACTTATGTTGTTGTTTGATAAAGAACTCTTTAGTCAGTAAAAATAATTCTTAATTTTTAACGAAGCATTATATTGCATAAATGTTACATCGAAAATATAGGGGGTCCCCATATACCCTATCCCCTCCTTCTCCCACAATTTCCCCCATTAACAACATCTTTCATTAGTGTGATACATTTGCTACATTTGATGAACTAATATTGAAGCATTGCTACTACCCAGGGTCTATAGTTTACATTATGGTTTACACTCTGCACTGCACAATATTTTAGATTTTGACAAAATGTATAATGTCCTGTATCTGCTATTGAACTATCATGCAGAACAATTCCAGTGTCTCAAAAATGCCCAGTGTTACACTTATTCTTCCATCTCCCTCCCCTTAGAACCTGTGGTGATCACTGACTTTATATCAATGTGACAAGTTCTTCCATTACTAGAACAATAATAAGCCTACTTTAGTCTATAGTTGCATTTCTCCCTTAAGTTTGTTCATTCCTCAGTCTCAAGGATTTTAGGATGGTGATGCCCATTCTGTTTCTGATTGAGAGGAGACTTAGATCACTTGGGGCAGATGGATGGAATTGTTTTGCTTGCAGTTGTAGATACTCTGTTTTTGGGAATGGGTATTGTCCATCATCATCCTTTTGTTAGTTGTCCTGGGTGAATCTGATGACCTGGAGAGGAGCTGTTGGCTGAAACTCTGCTGAGATTCAGGGCTCAACCAGCATATGAACAGATGGAAGATTTAGGTCTCTGAGACATATATTCAGTGGATTTAGTGCTATTTATAGGTTCAAATAAAAGGGGCAGCAGAACCATGTGTAGGAAAAGTATAAATGAGTCTAACTCTTTCAGGGAGATAGGTTATCATACATTCCAAGGTAAAACTAACTGATGGGTTACTGATTTCCTGGGCTTGTCTGCCCTGCCTATAGTGTCTAGATGTCTCTAGAGCCATCAGGATCACCCGTGCTTGAGGCACTGTTTACTGTAACAGTTAGTGAGGTCCTCCTGAGATATGCATAAGCATAACCTCTGGAATGACCTCCTGACTCACTTTGAATTCTCTTTGTCCTGAAAATACATTTGTATTTAATATGTCCCCCTTTTGGTCGAGGTCTTTTTCCACATGTATTGCTAGTTGGAGCTTGGTAATAATCCCTCTTTGCCAGGGAGGTTAACCCCCAGGAGATAAAGAACTCTTTTCAATATAAAGACAGTGCAGTTTATCTCTGCCTTTGTCTTGTTTGGTAACATATTCTCTTATGTTTTCTTCTAGAAGATTTTTGGATTTTTCTTTGACATTAGATAATTTAATTCATGCAGAATTAGTATTTGTGTATGGTGTTACTAGGTGGTGACAGTTGATTCATTTCCTATGGATATCTTAATTACTCAAAACATTTGTTGAAGAAATCCTTTGCATTTCAGTGTACACCTTTGTCATAAATCACGTGATTATATAAGTATGTGCCTGACCTTGGTGCCTGAAGACTGTCATTTGTTTGTTTGTATTACTGTGGGTTTATCAGTTTCAAATTCTCTTAGTTCTTAGTTCTTGTTCATCAGGAAATATCTCTTTTTGGCTTTCACTTTTGAAGACCATTATTAGACATATGCACATACACACACACACACATACACTCCACACACCAGATATGAAATTTGTGGTGGGCAGTTGTTCCTTTCAGCACTTAAAGTTCATATTGTCTTAGAGACTTCTTTGTTCCTGTTAAGAAGTCAGCAGTCACTATTACTTTTGCTCTAGGTTATGCATCTCTTTCTCTGGCTACTTTTGAAATCTTTCTCTTGTCTTTGAATTTGAGCAAAATTACTCACATAATTCAGCGTAGTTTTCTTTGGGTTTGTCCTAATCAGAGTTTTAAGAAGTTCTTCAATCCATGTGGGTCAATGTCGTTAGTCAGTTTTAAAATTTCATTTGATTTTCACTTCAAATTTTGCTTTATTCACATTATTTTTCTCCTTTTCTGGAAATCTGAACACGTTTGGCATTTTTATTGTGTCCCTCATTTCTCTAATGTTAGCTTCAGTATTTTTCATTCATTTTTTCCCTCCATGCTTCTGTTTGTACATTTTACAGTGACCTGTCTTTCAGTTCACTAATCCTATTATCAGCTTTTAAACCTATCTAAACAGTACCTAATTTGTCAGTTTTAGAATTTCCATTTAATTATTTATATAAATTCCAATTCTTTAGTGAAACTCCCTATCCTTAAATGTATTCTCTTTTCTCCTGCTTTCTAGAATATATTAATCAAAAATATTTTAAAGTATTTGTCAGATAACTTTAACATCTGAATTACTTTGGTCTTCTATTGTCTGATATTTGTCATTTTTTATTATATTGAGCTGTCCCTTTCCATGATTAAAATATTTTGATTGAATGATGGTTTTATATTTTTTTAAAAATGAAGAAAATCCAAAAGCTGCTAAACAGAGATTTCCTTTTATAAGCACCTTTTTACAGGCTTATGTTTTCTAATTTTTTTTATTGTTCTATTGTGGATTGATTGAATAATATTTCCAGGTACTATAATAAGCTGGAGTTAGAGTATTTGGATCATAATTTCCAGCTCCACCACTTACTTTGTGTACTCTGGGACAACTCATTTAGTGGCTCTTATCTTAGTTGTTCCACATGTAAAATTGTGGCAGCAACAGTTGTTCTGATCATTAAATGATGTAATCTCCATAAACAAATATGAATATTGTTTGGCACATAGTCAAAGCTATTTAAGGATTTTCTATTAAGCTTTCCCCTGAAACTTTTAAAATATGAATCTTATGTTTAGCCTGTCATTATTAATGTTTGATATTTTAACACCCAAACTATTCTTAAAAAATTCTAAAGTCAGTCAATATTAATACTGTCCTCCAAATCAGTGCAGGGATTTTTCCTTTAAACTTAACATCATCTCCTCATTCTTTATTGTTTGCTGCTGCCCGGTAAATAAGTCTGTCTTTTGAATCCCACAGATTATATTTTATTACTGCTTTAAGTAGTTGGAATTTACATATATTTAGTCATGTTTGCTTTCATTCTTGGAAATATTTTTGTATGCATTCAATTCTAGGTTAATAGTTTCTCCTCATTTTCTATTAATATTTGTTTATTTTATTCTTCATCGTCCCAAGGTTTAAATTTTCACCTTTATTTTTTAAACTATTAAATGCACTTACTTTATAATCTGTATCAAGTAATTCTAATACATGAAATTGAAGATACCTAATATTCCTCCTCTTTATGACAGGTGGTTCTTTCCTATGGTCTTATGTTTCCACCTGTGTTTGTGTGTTTGCTTCCTTATTTTCCTGAACATTTATATAAACCAGAACTTTTTGGAAAAATTTTGAGAATTGGATAGTTGAGACTTCATTCTTATATCTTGTATTTTTGTTCTCATGTGCCAGCCCTGCCCCTAAATAAGCTTCCAACCTAGATGCATTTTAAATTTATTTTGGCTTGCAATATTATAATCCACAAAAACACTGTAAATCTTAACCCCAACTGCATATGAGCATGAGCTTATTGCCATGAATTCAAAGATAACATTTTTAAACTTCTCTATGAGCCACATGAGCCAAAACCTAGATATAGAAGTTTGATTTTTTCCAGTTCTGTTCTTCCAAAGTGGTTGTATCCCTTCAGCAATCTAACTCTATGGGAGCATCTTGGTTTTAATTCCTGGCTTTGTGGATTCCTCATCACTGGTTTCCCATCTCCCATACAGATGATTATGGGGTTCTAGGCTACTGGCCTCAACACCCACTCACCACCCCTGATTCTATTCTCAATTCATTTTGACCTCTGTGAATTTTGTTAATTTTCCTGAAAGCTAATAAGTATGTTAAAAAAAGTGTTAAAATGTGTATTATATCTCATATGTTTATATCTTGTGTGGCCAAATATTTTTAGTATACCTCATCTGCCAATTTTTTCCAGATGAAAAGTTTAGGTTGCTTTCAGTGAAAATAAATGATGACAGACCATTCACCCAAGCTATAATTTAATTATCAGTAGTATAAACATAATTCAAAATATAATCATTTAATTTAAACATAATTATGAAAGCAAAGCATATTTAAAAGATAAATAAAATTCAAACTACCAGCATTAATACACCATAAAAATTAATGTATCCTTCATTTACCTAATCTATAAGGATGAACTCCTGTATATGAATCTTGCATATGAATAATGTCTCTGGTAAAAAGAAATGGGAAAAAGCAGATGTTTACCAGCTGGGAATGTGACAGATATTAATTAACTAATCAGCCTTATGAACATAATATTGCACTGTATTGAGTTCTATAAGCTAGTTACACATGGGATTATGAGATCATATAATAGGGGGATTTAATGTCATCAACATTTTTCTCTGAGATCTGTAAGAGAAAGCAGGATAAGAAAAATATTCTGGGCAGGGAATAACATGTGCCAGATCCAGAAAAAGAGTAACAGTGGTGCAGGTTAAGGAACTGAAAGCGACCAGGGAGCCTGGAGCACAGATAGCAGTGAGAGCACGCTGTGAGATTAGGTTGGAAAGATACCCAGAGAACAATCCACCCAGGGCCTCACTGGATGCATTGATAAGTTATATTTTTATACATGAAACAGATAGTTACTTCTTTTGCTGCAACTAAGTTACTCATTTAGAAATGAATCTGTTGAAGAGATATTCTGTCCCAGCTGAGTGGACTTGGTAGCCTTGTCAAAAATCAGTTGCCCATAGAGTTGAGGGTTTCAGTTTGATTCCATTGATTAATATGTCTATCTTTATGGCAATATCATGCTGTTTCAGAATAGTATTTTCAACAAATGGTGCTAAGACAACTTGATATACATATCCAAAGGAATGAAAGAGGACCCTTATCTCATAACTTATACAAACATTAACTCAAAATGGATTAGAGACCTAAGTATATAAGCCAGGGCAACAAAACTTCTAGAAGAAAATTTGGGAAAGCATTTTCAAGATATGGTGGAAGGTTCCGCAAAACCCCTGATTCCCACCAGACACCAAGTGGGAGGGAGCATTCTCTGGTAGGAAGAGGATTCTGGTGAAAGGTGGAGAGGGGTTTCCTATCCATGGGTTTGGTTACCTGGGCCCCCTTTGACTTCGGGGAGCATACCCGCTGGTACCATGGAGGCCCCAGGAAGAGGAGAGAGGGCGATCTGCTCAGGTAACCACACCTAGTTGCCCTGGAGAAAGGAACTTGGGCAGGGAGTGAGTGGATATAAGCATTAGACTAGTCCTGGTACTGAAAACTATCAAAATTCTAACACCCCCTAAGGAAGGCTGGTGGTAGAGAGCCTCAATAAGCTGTCAAGGGCCTATTTAGGGTCCCCTGGAAGGAGGAGGGATCTGGAAGAGGGTTTAGAGTGGTTTCTTTTCAATGAATTTAGTCACCATGGTCCCCTTTGAATCTCTGAAGGGACCTCAACCTGACCAGGAGAGGGGAGGGGTATCCACTCATGCAAGCTGTCACACCCAGCTGCCTTTTGAGAGAAAGCAATTAGAATAGAAAGGGGGCAAGGACAAACAGGCACTTAATCAGCAGGTCTCTGGCCAACTGCAAAGATTCTAACCTGCCCATGGAAAAGTAGGCTGGTAGCTTTCTGGAAGGCTAACTGACCAAAGGAGAACATTTAGCTCAGTGGAGGAGTTCTGTCTTTGCATATAGGACATCCCTGGTTTGATTCCAGCTCTTCTTAGAGAAGTTATCTACCAGGTTATCAGACATCCAGCTGATACTTTAGGGCAGGGAACATATAAGCATTCTTTTTGTATTACCTTTACTTGGATCTCATTTTTCTTAAAAAAAAAATCTTTTTAAAAATTTAACTTAGTATACTTGCCAAAACCCAGTTCAAAACCTGCAGAAGGCAACTGCAAGGTAATTGTTTGATGAACGCCAGCAGGCTGAGACTCCTTAGGGGCCAAAGGGGGAAGGTTGTTTTCCATGGTTTTGGTTGGTTTGCTTGTTTGTATTTTGTTCTTTTTAAAATCGTCTTTCTGCCCCCCCTCTTTAATCAGGTGCTGCTGTCTTGTTTCTCCTTTATTGTGTGTGTTTCCCTTTCCTTTGTTTCCCTTTTTTTTTGGTTTACCTAATTCTGTCTACCTATGCTATTTCTTTTCCTTCCTTCATCTTTCTATCTTCTGTTTTCTGTTTTTCTTCTTACAATCTACCTCATTTTGTTTGGTCTTCAATTTTCCTTGTCTTTATTTCTTCCTCCTTTTTTCTCTGTTTTCTTTCTTCTTTTTACTTTTTTCTATTTCTCTTTTCTTTTCTCTTTCCCTCTCTTCTCATAATTCTGGCCTTTTAATTCATCCTATCTATTTTTCTCTATTCAGTTTCTCATCTCATTGTTTGTACTCCATTTTTTTATTCTTATTCCTCTGCACTTCTTACTCGAGTTCATTATTCATTTTCCTAGGTCTTTTACAGTTCCTCTTCTACCTTTTACTATTATTATTACTATTATCCTTTCTCTCTTCTCTTTCCTTTTCTCTGGGCCTAATTTTTTTCAAGGGATCATTGATAAAAACAAGGAAAAAGAAGAGAGGAATGAAGTATCAAAATGAAAACTTAACACACACACACAGAAACAACAAAAAGATAAGGTGGTAGGAGCTGGTTTCTTAACATTATAACCAAGATATGAGCAAAAAAAGACAAAATGGATAAACGGGGCCTCCTCAATGTTGAATACTTTTGTGCTTCAAAGGAATTTGTGAAAAAGGTGAAAAGGCAGCCTACTAAATGGGAAAAAATATTTGGAAACCACATATCTGTTAAGGGTTTGTTATTCATAATATGTAAAGGAAACATGCAATTCAATGATAAAAAGACAAATAATCAAATTGAAAAGTGGGAAAAGACTTGAATAGATATTTTTTCCATACAGGAAATACAAATGGCAAAAAAGCACATGAAAAGATTTACAACATCACCAACTATTAGAGAAATGAAAATCAAAACCACAATGTGATATCATTTCACACCTATAGAATGGCCACTATTGACAATAAAAAGAAAAGAAAAGAAAACGACAAGTTTTAGAGAGCATGTGGAGAAACAGAAACATTTATTCACTGCTAGTAGGATTGCAGAATGCTATAGCCACTGTGGAAGATTGTTTGATGGTTCCTCAGGGAGCTAAATATAGATCTGCCATACAATTTGGCAATCCCACTACTAGGTAAATATTCAGAAGAACTGTAAGCAAGGACACAAACAGACATTTGCACACTGATGTTCGCAGCAGCATTATTCACAATTGTCAAAAGATGGAAACAGCCCAAGTGTCCACCAACCAATGAATGGATAAACAAAATGTGGTATATACATGTAATGGAATATTATTCAGCTGTAAGAAAAAATGAAGTCTTGATTCATGTGACAAAATGGATGAATCTTGAGGACATTATGTTGAGTGAAATAAACCAGACACAAATGGACAAATATTGTATGATCTCACTTATATGAACTAAATATAATGAGAAAACTCAGGGAGTTAATAGCTAGGATATAGGTTACCAGAAGATAGAAGGAGGGTAGAGAATGGGGAGCTAAGACTTAATTTGTACAAAATTTCAATAAGGTTGTTTGCAAATGTTTGGAAATTTTAGGGTAATGATAACACATTATACTGAATGTAATTAACTGCACTGATATATCTGTATAATTGTGGCTGAAAGGGAAAGTTTAGGGTCGTGTATGCCACTAGAAGGAAAGATAGGGGATGAAACATGAGGCTGTATAGCATAGTGAACCATGTTGTGGATGATGAGTATGGTCAATAGTACAAATAGAATGTTCTTCCATGAATCAGAGCAAATGTACATTAAAATTACAAGATGCTAGTAGAATCTTTGGGCAAAATTACACCCAAAGCGAACTATGGACTGTAGTGAATAGTAATATATTAATATTTCCCATCAATTGTAAAATAATTATGATAAGTGAAAGAAACCAGACACAAATTTCTGCATATTTTTTGACTCCATTTATATAAAATGTAAATATAAATAAATTTATATAGAGAGAATGAGATTAACAATTATGTATGGCAGGGGAAGGATAGAAGGATTGAGAAGAAACTGCTAAGGGGAAAGGGGCTCTCTTCTTTGGAGTAATGGAAATGTGGTGATGAATGAACAACTCTCTGATTATATTATACCAAAAGTCATTTGAATGTACACTTTAGATAAACTGTGTGGTATGTGAATATATAACAAGAAAATATATCCTTTTAAAATATATCTGGCATTGACTGTAATATTTCAGATTCTATTAATTGACATGACTATACAACATAGTTTCATGAAATGACTCCACTTTTCTAAAAAGATAAAACTTTAATCATGCCACGAATAACCATTGAATAACAATATCATGATCTATTATTCCAGGGAGAATACAATATTTTATTTTTGAGTTTCAATTATGTAGCCCTCCTAAATTAATGTTTCTTTGAGGAGGACTGCTTGTACTTACTATAGTAGATTTTCTGGTTTAAGTCACCATGATAATTATAGCTCAAACTGGTGAGGAAATGCTTAAAAGTAATTGTTATGATGAAATTTCCCAAAAATTATTCACCAAATATGAGCAAGAATGCCATTTCCTTATTAAGATGGAAAGAATTCAAGGGAATCTTTTCGAAGAAGGAAACAAATCACACTTCAGTGGGAGCCATGTGAAGAGTGGGAATACATTCAAAGGGAATGCCTCACCTTCCCTGTGAAGACCAAGTCTTTCCTTTGAAGAATCTTAGAAAAGTCCCCAGTGGCTCCAATGAAGAAGAACCCAAATGATGAACTGTATTATGGCTTCCAGTTATAGATGTTGGCACATGATAAAGGAAAGTAACCAATAGACCAAATTCAGATGGAAGAGAAAGACGAATGGTGCTTCCCTCAGGAAATGTGAACAACAAATTTGACAGTTTCCAAAATTCTGGCGTGAAAATATGCACAAATACAAACCTTTCAATTTGTTTATATGGTAATTGTGAAGCACATAAAGCCATCCCAAGAGATTTTACTTTCTTTTACCCCTTTGTTTAGAAGAAATAAAATTTCCAAAACATAGGCATTGGTACTTATATAATCAACCATACTTCTTTCTGTGCAGTCATTTAACCATTTCTAACCTCATTTTATTCCTACCAAATGAGATATTGGATTGTAAAAACGTATGTTCATGTTTATGTAGTTCCCAACACAGACAGATGAACAGCCCTGCCAATAAGGAAACAGGAAAATCAATGAACCTGCAAAAATAATAAATGAGAGAAAGTTTAGCTTAAGTTGATGAGGTTGATTTCTTTTCTTCATGGTATTTCTTTAAAAAAAAATCAATTTGAAATAATTACTTCTGTCACTTAAAAGTTCCCTGAAGACAGCCCAGGGACTTTTAACATTGGAGTTAGGTATTGACTTTGGTAGACATCAATAACTATGTGTTGAGATGAATTTAATTAACATGTGAACACAAACACATATGAAAACAGTTCTAGGGGTTGAAGTGTGAAGCAAGAGCATATATGTCCTTGGTATGGTCTTTCCCAAGTTGAAGCAGACTGAAATTAGGTTCATTGAATAAGGCAAGTGAGTAGGAAGAATCCACTCTGTTCTAATAGCTCCTTCACCCAAGGCCATTGGAATGAGTAATGATCACTTGCAATTCCCAAATCAATGGCTACTCTCATGTACATACTTTCTAAGGTCATCCATCACATCATTTCTAATGTTCTCTTTAAGGTTTGGGTGAACTAATTCAAACTGAAATCTACTAGTTTGACATCTACTTGTTAGCTGTGAGACCGATGGATTTATAAACAAATGAATCAAGGTTTCTATTAAAAATACATTGTAGGTGAAGTTGTGTTAAAACAACTAAGTATAATTCTTGACTCTTGACTGGACGTTTTTGGAAAATTACCTTTAAATGACTTCACTGTGCTGTTCAAATAAGGAATCATCTTCCCTCAAGAAATGCAAACAACAACAAACATGACAATTTCCAAAATTCTGCCATGAAAACATGCACAAATTTGAACATTTCAAATTATGTATATGGTAATTGTTCGTGAATATGGGTTAAAATATATGTACATAACAATTCTACTTTGGATTCCTCATATTTTCAAATATTATATTCTTTTACCTTGTATTTATTTGGAAGTTCAAAAGGATGGACATAAATATACAAGATAGGGACTATTTTAATTTTGTTAATGATTCTTCCAAAAAGTGTGCATTTTCCTCATAATGCTCAAAAGCAGAAGATTTTTTTTTTTTTGCTGACAAAAGTAGTTTTCTATTTTGCTTGTAAGAATGTAAACTTGGAACACACTTATACTCCTGATAAGATTCTAGCAGTCTAAAATGGTGTATGGTAAATATAGTTTTATTTGATTTGAGCAGCTGCAAAGTGGCAAGACAGTATGATGTTACATGGTATCAGCATTTGAGAAAACAACTGTGGTGTAAAATTAGCCTATATGAAACCACATATGTAAATAAAA
>JAQZBX010016134.1:0-18390 GCA_029593785.1 Cabassous unicinctus | reverse complement strand
CAAAAAGTGTGCATTTTCCTCATAATGCTCAAAAGCAGATTTTTTTTTTTGGCTGACAAAAGTAGTTTTCTATTTTGCTTGTAAGAATGTAAACTTGGAACACACTTATACTCCTGATAAGATTCTAGCAGTCTAAAATGGTGTATGGTAAATATAGTTTTATTTGGTTTGAGCAGCTGCAAAGTGGCAAGACAGTATGATGTTACATGGTATCAGCATTTGAGAAAACAACTGTGGTGTAAAATTAGCCTATATGAAACCACATATGTAAATAAAAGCAACCACATAAATGTGGAAATATTTGGACCCAATATTGTAACTAAGTGGAAAGCAGATGAACAAATGGACATGATTGTCACAGACTGCAGCAGAGACAAAATATTGAGTTAAAAAGAATGTGACCATGTTAAACAAATGGGCTAAGGGAATAGTCTTCTCAAATAAAAAATTCAACAGAATTTGTGTGATTGTCAGATTGGTGAAAAGATAAAATGAGGGTGTGATCCAGAGGCTTAGGTCAAGATTTTCACAACACAGAAAAACAGAGATTACTAGAAACAAGAGAAAGAATGCAAACTGCAACTCTGGAGTACTGGTCAACCTCAGGAAGCTGAATTCCTTGTCTCTGGTCTGATTTGTTTTTAACATTTCCAGATGAATTCTTCTTCTGTTTAAGGAAGTAAAAACAGACTATATGTGAAGAAATAATACTCATTTAAAATTCCATTCAAGGGCTTTATATAAATGTCTTCTCATTCTTGTCATTTTACAAGGACAGCATTATAATCTCCAATTTTTAAAATCTATATTTTATGAAGCACTTACTAAGAACCAATATAAGCAAAAGAGAAACAATTTCTTTCAAACAGTGTTTCTGCAATATCATGGAAACACATGCATTAATAAAAAACCTAAACATATAAGCATATAATCTCTGAAGAGTGAGAACTTTATCAAAAGATAAATGCTGAAATCTAACAGAGAAAATTTTGTCTCAGACATATGAAATAACTGTCTAGCTAATGATAAAGAGCAATGAATATATAGCAAATGAATGCTGTAATTCAGCCATGGTGCTAAGTTCTTTATATGTTTTAATTCATTTATTCTACAGAGCAACACTATGAGAAAATATTATATCTTCGTTTTATAGAGGAAGAATCTGAAGAAGATAGAGATTGAGGAATTTTCCAAGTAAGTCTGATTCTAGAGTTCATACCTTTTGAATTTCAGCTGATAAATTAGAGTCAGGATCTGACCACAAAGCTCACTTTATAAAATACGTTGAATTTGTTTACACATTGTAAAGTAGTATGACTTCTCATATTGAATTATATCATTCAGTATGCATGCAGCTGCCAAAAAATACCTTATCAACAGCATTTTGGGAAGATAGGAAATAATTTTATTTATTGCATGACTGTTCAGGTCAGTAAAGTATGGTGGATCAAGTATAATATGTTAACATAAAAACAAACTTTGAAGTAGGAAAAATTTGAATGTCTTTCTGATTTATGTGATTTCAGATTTAGATTAATAATTAACCTGGGAGTCTCCATTTCCTTACCTTTAAATTGAGATTACAAGTCTGAACTAATAGTGCTGTTGGGGAAATTAAATGAAACAACATATATTAAAACAATACTTAAACTTTGGCAAGCATTATTATTTCTTTCTCTTCCCATTGTGTTTTCGTGTACATGTTTATCTAAATCTCCAGACATCCAGTGCTTCCAAGAAAGTATCTGATTTAAGAATGTGTTAGGTCCATAGCTTTGCCATTTCTTGAAGCATTTGTTTATAATTTTTCCTTACAGAAATAATCATTTAGGTGGTGATTTTTCAGATAGGTAGGAGAAACTTTTACAAAATTCCTATCAAAATTATTATGCCTTAGAGAAATACAAACTAGTTTCTTCTATTTTTTCCTGGATTCTTCCCTGATAACATTACTCAATGGGCTCAAAACATATAAAATCCTGCAGAGTTAACTTTAAAAGGAGATGAGTATGGATTTAGTGGCCTCTTATTTAACTCTCTCATGAGAAATTTGTCAATAACAAGGGAATTATTCTTTAACATTTTAGGTAAAAGCCAGGATCTACTGAAATAATTAATTAATGCAAAAAAACTTCTTGAGCACCTTTATTCTATGTACAATACAGTGCAATATAAACTATAAAACAGACTATCTTAATGGGCTGATTGTGTAATTCCAATGAATCAGTCAATTCATGAAGGCACTTTGGCATTCCCTCTTGTCTTTAAATTCTGTGGATGTGGGCATAACAATTGGTTGCATATTGTTATGGTCAGTCATAAGTGTCCGTATAATTATGGGTCACATATTTCTGAAAAAATGCTATTGGCTTATAACTATCTAATGTATTTCCTCAAAGGCATTTTTGTTCTATTTGAAGTCATTTTTCTAAATATGTCTTGTTGGAATTTCAAAATTGACATTCATTTATTACTTTTAAACATTATTTTATACTTCACCCATTATTGAACTTTTATTCACTACTAAGTACTGTGCTAAGCTCTAAAGATAGAAGCATGGACCCTGAGCTCAGAAAATTTGGAATAATAACAGACTAGTTTTTCAAAATTAAATATGGGTATATGTTTAAGTAGAAATCCAGTAAACTATTAGTTGAATGTAAGAACCTACAAAAATGGTTATTTGTACGTGTGTTTTGACAGAATTGTAGACAATCTGACTTTCAAAGGGAAATATTTGAATGACAACGTCTAGTAATAGATGGAAAAATAACTGTACAGAATAATAAAGAATATATGAACCTAAAATATTACCCTGAAGGAGATACGGAGAAGAAATCAGCTTTAAGTAGAAAAGCTGCTTTGAAATAAACTGAAGAAAATATTTTGATTAAGGGAAGTGACAAATTACTGCAGGTTTTCCTTTAAATTGAAAGCAATTTCTACTATGTGATCATAAATCAGTTCCAACACTTATTTTGTTCAGACCCTGCTTGGTCTGACAAAGCATTGTTCTAAGAACTATGGGTGGAGTGGGAGTGGTTGGTGTGAAAAGAATGAAGTTCTTGCCTAGGGTCTAGGGATAGTTTCAATCCATTAATTCATTTCTAAGTTACATCAGCATTCATGTTCTTGTAGTATATTACTTAAGAGATTGTATTGATTTCTCTCCTTATATTTTCTTTTCCTCTATGAAACTATACAATCCCAGAGCTTCTTGAAGATTCTTCTGTACTGGGAGTGGTGCTTGGCTTATAGTGGGTGAACAATAAACATTCCTTCACTTTGCTTATAGTATGCAAGTTAAAATTCAACAGAAACATTACATCTTAAACAATTAACTTACCATATGCTTTCTTTGGCCTTAAAAGCCTTAAACAATGACTCACCTTCTTTCATTCTAAAATTAGATAGGTGAAGATTAATTGTTGCAGAGGACAACTGTGGGTACAATTTGAACTGTGGTACAGCTATCTACTAACTGGCCAATCCAGAAAAATAAACTAACAGAGCAGAGACAAGAGAAAGCATGAAGGAGGCCAGGCCCCAGGAGTATGAAATGCCATTGATAAATTCTACAGAAGTTCCAATTTCTTTTGAGGTCATCCATGCATATTTATAATAAATATCCTTTGCCTATTTCAGATGTTACGATCTAAAAAGTAATTCTTTGAGGTTTTTGATTCTGGTTTCTTGTTGTGGCTGAAGAAGGAAGGTGTGTTACTGAGAGTCACTCTCTCAAGTGGAGAGAAGTATGTAGGTGGCAGTCATGACCATAAGAACTCTTTCCTAGTGGTGACAGCAAGTCTCACCAGTGGTTGTGCTCATTTCTTCTCAATTATGAGAGACAAACCCTGAAGAGCAAATGTTACAGGAATTTTATACCACTAAGTATTACCTTATGGTAGTCAAATATGTATTAATATGCTTGTGCACATGCCAATAAATACCTATATATTTGTTTGTAGATTTATGTAAACTTAAGAAAGTGTTAAAAGTGGTAAGTATAGGTAAAGGAGAATAGGAAATCAGAGTGGTAGAAAGAAAAGAGAAATCTTTTAATTTTTTGCTTTTATCCTTTTACAGAGATAGAATATTTTGCTATAAGAATTATAAATTTTATAATAAAAACTAGGAAAATTATTTCTCATACCTACATATACACACACCTGCCATCTCCACACATGTACTCATATCTCACATGTAAAACTATAAAGCATCTGTTCCTATGTTCTTTAGGATTTGTTATTAGAGTATAGCTTCTCATTATGGGTTTACATTTGACTTCATTTTAAATGTTGTTAAAGTTAGATACAGTTATCAAATATAGATATTTTGTTTGATTTATAAAGTAAGATGCCCTCTGATTTTATTTTGAAAGTATGTTTATCATAATCAGTTTCTGACAAGCTTGTCCATACCCTTGTTACTCAGACTATAAATGATGGGGTTCAGCCTAGGGTTACAAAGGTATAGAAAATGGCAATTTTGGATTGCTCCACTGCCTTGTCTGTGGTTGGTCTAACATAGATGCAGACCAGGGTCCCATAAAACACAGCCACTGCCACCAGGTAAGACCCACAGGGAGAAAAAGCTTTACACCTGCCTTCAGCAGAATACATGCTCAAGATGGCAATGAGAATGAAGATGTAGGAGATGTGGATGATGAGGAGGGAGTTCGATAGGTTAAATCCTGCTACCACAAACATGGATGTTTTCTTAACGAAAGTGTCAGAGCAGGAGAGTCGATGAGGGGTGGGTCAGCACAATAGAAGTGGTTAATGATGTTGGAGCCACAGAAAGTCAGGAGGTATGTCCACATGATTTCCATCAGACCACTAAGAAACCCGTAGACTTATGGACCACCAATCATTTGAATGAACACCTCTTTGGAAATCATACTGCTATAAAACAAAGAGTTACAGATGGCCATACATCTATCATAGGCCATCACAGCTAACATGTAATTTTCCATAATAACCATGGCAATGAAAAAATAACACTGGACTAAGCAAGCAGCATAGGAAATATTTTTCTTCTCTGATGAGAAGTTCACTAACGTATTGGGAGTCACATTAGTGGAATAGCACAATTCCAGGTAGGAATATCTGGCAAGAAAGTAGTACATGGGAGTGTGGAAGCGGGAATCTATTCTTTTAAAACCAGCATTCCAAGTTTACCCCCCACAGTGATCAAGTAGATCACCAGGAACAGCACAAAGAGGATAGGCTGAAGCTATGGACCATCCATTAATCCCAAGAGAATAAATTCAGTCACCAAGGTGGAATTTCCTCTGGCCATTTTCTTAGGAAATATGACTGTTCGCTTAGATGAGGTAAAATAAATTAAGAAGGTGGATGAGAAATCAGTCATATGTCTCTTTTCTCTGTCTTTCTCACCTCTCTCTGTCTGTTTCTTCCTCTCTCATTCTTCATCACACACAGCTATTACTAGAAATAGAATGTAGGAGCTGGTAGTGACTAGAAAGTCTTGGCCCTAAATAGTTGAGACTATGATATGCAGATGACTCCTAGAAAGAATGGCAACTGGGACTCCAGCTTGTTTAGAATAAGATTATTATTATCTAAAATTTAACTAAAAATGGATTGAGCTATCATCTATAATTTATAGGTCATGATAAAATTACAGGCTTCTTCATTGAGCCTGGAACTGGTCCTAAACAAAATGGTGACATATATTTGTTAAACACTTTTGTGGTCTCTAGCAGTGTGTGCAGTGTTTATAGGGATGCACCTTAGAGATTCTACTTTTGAGAATCCCATTGCCTACTTGTGCATTAGAGAGCCCAGAATCACATGGGTTTGAAGGAAATTCTATAGGACCTATTTTACTTTTATACCCATAAAATAGAGGGGGATGGATAATTCCTGCACAAGTAGATCAAACATAAGGTCCCCAAAATTGGAAAGAAAAAAGGCTTGTTTGAATTACTGATGGAAGACTTTGTAGTTTGCAGAGTAGGAAAGAATAAAGCAAGAGGGACACAGATAGGGAAAAGAGCATTCTCAAAATTTTGATCATAGTATCCATTTGATTATCCATTTATGTTTTCCATTTACCCCAGAAAAAATTTAAGGAATTTAAAGTGTATAACAGAATTTGGCCAATCTGTCTTACAGGTAAACAAAAGTTTGATTCTAAGCTTTCTAGTAGCATGCATAAATAGCTCAGTATTCTTCATCATAGAATGATGAATGTCCAGAAGTTATTAAAAAAAGAACTAAACATCAAAAGTAGAAATATTCTTAATATAAGTTTTGAAAATACTAATTATAATGAATGGATTACACTTTCATATAATATTATCAATTCAGATAATACTGATTAATGAAAAGATAAAATGAAAGGATTATCTATGTTCATACATGGAACCCTTGTCATGTCATACATTATTTTATAAATGATAATTTATATCTCAGATAAGGGATCACAAACTTACATCCCTACAGAGGCCATTAAGATAAAAGAAATGAGGGGAATAAGTTGGGCATAAGAGTGAAATGATGTGAACTGGAGAGTGGCTCCAATCTAAAGAATCAGCAACCACTCAGGCCAAAGGAATTATTGCTAGGTGGTAAAGGGGGCCTCTTAACCCCAGAGTTTAAAGCTTCCAATTTAAAGACTTACCAAAATTCGTCATTTCAATCGACAGTATGTCAAATATAAAATTTTAGCATTTAATTCAGTTTTAGCACAATATTTAACCAAAGCATACTAAAAAGTTTACAGGCTTGATCCACTGAGCTGCAGATAACAATTCAGTGCAATCCCAATGTTACCAAATAGACTTTTCCAGTTTTTTAGCTGTGAGGAATTAAAATAGAAACTCTCAGAAGTTGGCTCTTTTGTCTTTTTGATGCTACCAGGTTGCTACATGATTTAGTCCATAGAAAACAGATAAGTTGTATACACAAACAGCATTGAACACCATATGTCTGCAAATTATTTTGCTGGGAAAATAAATATAGCTTAAATCAGAACTTGCTTTGGGAAAGCTGGTTTGTATGCTTGTGATGAGGGAGACTTATGAAGAGAAAGTTAAGCAAAATGCATTTAATACACTAATAATGATTTGAGCAAGTTGACTAATTGTGGTCAGGAATCATAGTAGAATCAAATAAAAGAAACCTTCAACTGGGATCTGAAAGACAACTAGAGATTTTCTCAGAGGACAAAATTAAGGACACATTCCAGGTGGTGTGAAAAATATATGCAGAGATAGGAGGCTTGTAGGAAAATTCAAATATATTCCACAAGTATGTAGGGATGCATTTTCTATTGTGGCAAATAAGTCTTTTAAAAAGTAATAAGCAGACAAAGTAAGAAAGTCCTTTTATGGCAGGACAAGAAATGTAGACACTCCTGAAAGTTGAGATACACATCTGTGACTCTGTCTCTACTAGTGTTTTGGAGTGTGTGTGTGTCTCAAAGTATGATAATGCATTAGAACTCACATACCTGTTACTTGGAAACAGAAATATTCTGCAGGGCTTACATGTATAACCTTGAATTGTACAGGAAATACATCATTAGAGAATCAGTATTTGCATATTAAAAGTGCTCTTTTCTCACTCCCAGGGATAAAGGATCACTTTGGAAAATATTCATCTTAATAGATGCAAATCTTCTATTTAAATGACATATGGGTATTGAGCTAATGTATTTAAAATGACAAAAGGGAAAATGGAATTTATTCTGCCTATTTCCTAACCCTTTCTTTCCAAAACCTCAGCAACCCATACTCCATAGTTTAGGAAGAAAATAAATATATTTTAATAATAGTACCTCCTGACATGCATGTAGACAGTTCATTTTAACAAAGTATTCACACTGCTTCTATTTCATTTCCCCTTTAGATAAGCCCTGCAAGAGCTGCAAAGCAATTACAATTAAGAACGGGAAAACGGGGCACAAATAAACGTGTGTTGCCAGCTGTGTTTTTAGATTAGTATTTTCAAAACTGTTCAACAAAATTACTGGGCATTGGGAAACAAAATAGGTCCATGGCAAAATAAATGTGGAAAATTCCATGGTTTGAAAAAGAGACAAAATGGGTTTCACTATTCCAGGAATTCCCAGAATCTTTTATATGTCCATGTGCTAAAGGTGTGGGCAGGAAAAGGCAGCATTTAACAAGCTGACTCATTAAGAGTCAATGGGCATCTTGACTGTTCTCTTTAGTCTAAGAGTCCTTAATTCCACAATGACAAGATAATGCTAGAATCCTTGTACCTGAACAGCTCAACAATATACAAAGACGTCATATATATTTTGCATTATTCAAAAACCTCCTTCATTCAATTTTGACATTGGTAGAGTTATAAAACACATTTGAATTTAGCACTGATTCAGGATCTAAAGAAAATAAAAAAATGTTTGGGACAAATACTGACCATGCAAGAGCCACTCCAAAATGGGGTGAGAATAGAAACAGCCAGAAAAAGTTAAAGAGAATTGGGGGAAATAGACTAGAATGTGACATAAGGGCTTTGTAGATCAATTGCAGATTGGCATAAGTCTTTTCTGCTCTCAAACATGCAATCTGTATAAATGGACCCTAAATACTAGCACCTGATTGATTAATGTATCATATTTAACAAATATTAATGGTTGTCTATGAGGCATCTATTTAGGATAAGGCATATGGCTAATTTACATATATGTGAATATAGCACATGAGGCAAGCTCCAAATGTTAAAAATTATCTCATATAATTTTCACATATTTTACCTTTTATCTCATGAAATTATTACAAGTTAAGTTGTTCTTTGATCGCACCTCCCTATTTTCTCCCCCTTCTCTTTTGTAAGCCCTCTCTTGTCGTCCATGAAACCCTTCCCAAGACCCCACTAATTGAGTTTCTTGCCTAATTCACATGTTAGGGGATAAAGGTCTCTGGGAAACATCATTCTCAAAATGACAATAAGAAAAGGTCTTCAAGACCTATAGTTTCTTAAATACCTTATTACCTAATACCTTTACTACCTCTTTATCATGTATATAACCACATTTTAGAAGTACAGTTTCATTTCTATACAGTCTCAGTGAAACAAAAAGGCACATGTATATATATTATTCTGTGTGTGTGCATGCTTACTAATTTAAATGAGATTATTAGGTGTGCATAAGGTAAATATTGTCAGCAATTTTAAAATATTTTTGGTAAATTCCTATGATAAGCTCAAATTTGCTGCATTAGTGCTAAGGCCTTTTTTCTGCTGAAATTAAAACTATGAATGATCATGACATGTATAACAGAAATCCAGCTGAGGATTCTATTTCTATACACAAATTCTTTAAGAGTTTGCACTGCTACTTTGTAATAGGCTCATGTTTAATGAGTTTGAAAGTCACCTTTGCTAGTTTCCTATTTCCTTTCCAGTTTACTGTACTGAGTGCACTCTGTTTTCTTTTTAGAAAGCTAGGTTGCTTATTTCATATTTATGCAAGCAGTAGAAAAATATATCCCACCTGGCTCTTACCATATTCTAACTCTTATCCCAATATAGAATGACAAGTAATTCATAATGAAGTATTAGAGAGATTGTAGAACCAGTTGTGTAATAGCCATGAATATTTTGATCTCTATGTAACAAATATCACGCAGATAAATAAGTAATCCTTGGTTAGGTGGGGTGGTACGAGATAGCCTTTTAAATGTTCTTCTAGGACATTGTTGTCCAAACTGAAGGTTATAGTTAATTAGGAATCAATGGGAGAAATAGTGAATTTTCAAAAATATATGATCCTCATTGCAAGATACATAACTGAAATAAATCTACACTAGATTTTTATGGTTCAATAATATCAAAGGCATTTTCTTGTGACTGGAATTAGGACAGATAACAAAAGATAACAGAGAAAACAGATATTTATTTGTGCTGGTAAATTTGATTCATATGGATAACTATAGTTATGTGTTTATTGTTGATTTTGTACCAATGCCAAAAAAAGTTACTTGTAGAATAATAGTGATTATTAAGCAGAAAACCAGAGATGCCATTCATGTTAAAGAGGTAAAAAAAGAAAAAAACTTGATAAAATACAGAGTTTCAAAAATTTCCTATGCAATCAATAGAATTACAATGCCCGACTCTACCAGTTTCATGGTGCCCAATATACTACTTGTTGAGATGTTCATTTCAGAATTCGTTTGTCCTCTTTAAGCTCCAGTTAAAATGCAGATGTCCTGGGTAGCAGGATAGCATTGAACTGCTGTCACAGTTACTAATCCATGTTCTAGGGACACCATTTTGCAGTCCTATAAGACAGATTGAGTGGGAGTCTAAGAGACATTAAAGTCAAGGAAAACACTATAAAAAATAGAATTAAGTCTTAATGAATTTTAATTTCAATTACTCATTCTAGAAACTACCTCAATTGGGCATTAAAACATAGACACATCTGCTAAAATAGTTGGGAAAGTATTAATATTTTAAGCACAAATGTTAAAAAGTACATAAGTAATGTTGTAGGAGTAGCCATGTACTGTATGTGAATATACATTTCATATGAATGAGAACCTTCCTTGTCTACTCTGCCAAGATGAGATGAAGCACCTTCTCCTTGGCTGGGTCCTCCATTCCATTGTCTCACAAATATCAAAGCAGGGCACATTACCTAATGACTTCTCATGAACCTAAATTCTAGGTTTTATTAGCCACATTGTGGATTTATATATGCCAATGACATTTCAGTAAAAGCTCTTTTGAATCTTTATTTAGAAAATAAACATTGTACATGCATTAAGTAATTTCCTTTAAGTAACAGTAAGTCCTCATCTATTTAATACTAGACACTGACTAAAGGATATCTAAAGTGACTGCCATTTCTAACATTCTGACGTGACATTTATACCCATTACCAATCCATCCAACATACAGTTCTTACTAGTGATTGTACCTCTTAGTTAAGTTTAAATTCCCCCCCCAAATATTTCTTCCCAATAATTTAAAGAGAAATGTATAAATTTCTATAAGAGCTCTATTTTAAGAGAATGAGTATGATTCCCCCTTCATTTTGTCTATTGCTATTTTGAGTTATTTGATAAAGTTTTTGCAGTGCCTACCTTGAACAAAAATTCTAGATATATTGATAAGTTGATGAATTCTAGTTCTTACTCCAATGTATACTTAATATGCTTTCAGTAGTCAAATGATTGGTGAGAATGTTATTTGTAAAGTAAATTGATGACTAAAAATACATAATTCCAATAAAAAATAATATTTTTCTAGTGATCAATTGAAATCAGAAATGCACACTAACTCATTTAACAGGTTAAACATTTAAAATAACATTGAAATCTGTTTATTTTCTCCTGACTCCTTCCGATGAAGATCTAAAGTTCAACCATGAAGAGAAAATGCATGTATAGGTCAGAATTTTAATTCCTACCTAAGCCCCGGATACATTCTCTCAGAGAAATTAGTGGTTCAAGAGATGAGTTGCTGAGAATGATTTATACCCACTTTTATCCCTAAAGTATTTTTTCAGCATAACATGAAGAAATATTTACAATATTACTGCAAGAGACAAGTCCAGGAAAAAATAGTAATTGGTGTATACTCATACTCACTAGACTCTTGGGATTTGGGCAACATTATTACATCAATTTGTATCATGTTGAGTTTTTGCTTTGTGTGACCAGGAGTTTATTCTCATGGTATTTTCACATTTTGGGTCATCATTTATTCCAATCAGATGACTAGTAAAACTAATGATAGAAATTAACGACATAATTCATGGACTTTCATGTTTTCTCTGGTCCCTTCCTGATCTGAATTGTGTTTTATATAGCACCTTCCACAAAATGGCTAGTGAATAAATGTTTGCTAATAGGAATTTCATCCCTAGAATAGTGTGGCTAGATTATAAAACTCAATGAATAAAATCATTTGGAAAAGGACACATGATGAGTTGTCATGTGGCAGAGACATTCCAAGGTTTTAGGTTCGGGTGTTGGCATTTTATGTTCAAACTATGAGCATGAAACTGATTCTACAATAAGCTTTTATTTGTTTACAAACAAAAATAAACAGGGTAAAGATAAAAATATACTGTCAACCTTTTATTTCCTTTTATCAAGAATCCAATTATCTAGTCATCCAAATGATACAAAGAGAAATAAGATATGGTTCATGTGTTCAAATTGTTCTTAGTCTAAATGTGAAAGCAAGAGAGACATGACAGTGCTCCAGTGGTGGCCCAATCTCCAAATGATAGATGAAACCAAAGCTATTTCTGTGGTCTACCTATAATTTCTCATTCTGTCACCCTCCCCCTTGCTCAGTGGTCTGGCCATAATGGTCTTGTTCCAAGCTCTTCCCAACCTCAGAACCTTCCCACAGGCTTCTTCACTGCATTGAGTGCTATCTCTCCCAAACTCTTACCAATTTTTGCCTCCCCATCTGTCACTTTTAAAGGTCAATTCTTGAGTGAAGTTTTCCTCTCCCTATATTGAAACCTGTTCACTACCATAATTGTCCTCTCTCATGTAAAACTTATCTGTTCCTTTATGACAATTATCACAATATTAGGTGTAAATATAGTTACAGTTTGTTTAAGATTTGTCTTACCTTCCACACTCAATACCAAGAGAAGAAGAAATACATTTGATGTTCACTACATACACAGCTTCATTGAAATGCCTAAAATATGTTAAGTTTTCCATATACATTTATTGAGTGAATTTATTGAAAAAAAATAGAATTTTCTTTCACCCACCAATGTTCTTTGCTCTGGTTCATGCAGTATTTTAAAATTGACAAATTTCGTATAAATTACAAGATCTTGAAGTACTTTTAAAAATGAAAATAATCTGACAAAATTTCCCTTGCATTCTAGCAAGAAAACTAATGTATGGAGCTGAGTAGCAGCTTCATAACTTAAAGTTTATATGCTTCATAGTTTTTCAAACACCCCCCAAACTTCTTCTCATTATCTTAAACCTCCCCAAATTCATAACCGATTTTCCTTTTTATTTTTATCACAGTATTGAATAGAGTATGAGGTACACTAAAGTTTCTAGTTACAAGGAGGAGAAAGGATATAATAGAGAAAATGATCACTTCTACTTAGAGAAGTTTAGCAAGATGACATAATAGTAATGGATGACTTTGGAACACATTGTCTTAATCAGGTAAGGAAAAGAGAAGAAGACTTGCAGAATATGTGAAGGTAGAATGTCCTGGTTGTCAATTGGTGTAATTGCATCTTTTCTCAGGTTGCTATTATGTTGGTTTGGAGGAAGAGCTTTCTTTTGCACCTGAAATCACACTGTCCTTAAGGCTGGTTGATATTAAGGCAACTTTTTAAAAAAAATTGACAATTTAAATCAAATGATAAGGATGATGATGATGATAATGATAAAATAGTAATAATGATATATGAATTTTTTCAAAAAAGAGGTAAAAGAAGTATAAAACCACAAAATAAAATAACTCAATCATTATTCCTTATCCTGAAGCAACCACAGTAACCCTTAAATACATCATAGTTTTCCTCTATGTTTATATATTTTATAAAATCTTCATCATATATACTGTATTTTTGGAGCTTATTTGTCTAACAAAATAGTAAGAAAGTTTTTCTGCTATATCAGTCTTGTACTTAATTTCTCTTCATGTATAGAATCCATAACACCATTGGAAAATAATTCAATTAACTAAAATCTCATTATTAATTATTTTAGATGTTTTCAATTATTTTGCGATTTTTACTATCAATGATTATGAACAAAAATAGTCATAAATATGCACAAGTAACCAAGCAGTTATATTTTTATTGGTACATTTAAGGGAACTAAATCAATGTTAATATAAAAGTCATCAAGAAATGCAATTTAAAGCCATTATGATTTGCATATAAACACCAGCTAGAATGAATAAAATTAAAGGAATTATTTTACCAGGTTTTTCCAAGAATGTGGAGTGAATAAATTCATGTATTGCTGCCGGGAAAGTGAAATGTAGCAAGTACTTTTGAAAACTGACAGTTTCTTATAATATTAAAATTATATTTTATATATGACTCAAATTCCATTCATAGGTAATAAAAGTATAAGTCCATACCAAGATATATATAGCAGCTCATTTTCATAAAAGCCTAAAACTGAAAATAACAAATTCTAACAATAGATGAAAGGATGAATATATTGTAGTATACCTTTAAAATGGAACCCCACCAAGCAATAGAAAAATTCAAGCAACTGATCCAGGCAACAACTGGATAATTCTCAAAAACATTTTGCTAAGTCAAAGAAAGTAAACACAAATGAAAGTATAGAGTATGTTTCCATTTATATTAAATACTAAAACAGAAAAAAATAAAATAAAACCCAATCAGTAGTCAGGAAGTTTCTCACATCGGTGATTACCAGAGGCTGGGTATGCAGGCAACAGCCTACTAGCAACCACATAAAAAGGAAATTGATATAGAGGAGGCAGAGATAAAACAGTTCTATATCTAAATTATGATGCAGGTTTTATTATAGGTGTACACATTTGTGAAAACACATTGATTTGTAGTAAAAATTGATACATTTAATTGAATGGGGTACTATTTTAATAAGATTAATTTTAAATGTCTTAAGAAACGGTGTTATTATTTCCAAACAAATAAGAATATTAAGAAACAAAGAAATTGTCACCAAATTACGTATAGCAAAGTTAAGAGCCAAGATTCAAATTCATGTGTAACACATTATCTATATAGGATATTGTCTCTCCAGGGAGCAGTAATTTGTGTACAAATGAATGTATCCATGTTTTGTTTGCTTTAGTCTATATAAGAGAAATATGCTCTGACCATAGGCCCCAAACAGTCAGATTGTTTCTTTTCTTTATGCTTTCTCCCATTATTTATAAAAACAGAGAAACTACCAACTCTAGATTTTCCTTTAAAAATCTAAATTGCTATATTTTGTGGAGTATAAGAAGAACAGTTTTTCTTCACATGTCAATATTTATGAAATCAAGATGTGCCTTACAATCACTGTTGTCCATGCAACCATGATGATGTAGCTGTCATTTTGTGAGTATGCCCATCAAAATTTACAGAAGAAAATTTTGCTTTAATTACAAAATAGTACTGGCACTGAACTACTTTTCCAACAAGAAACAAGTATACAACTGGACCAAAGAGTAAGGAATCTGTTATTAGCCATTAACATCTGTATCACAGGACTGAGTTCCCTGAGAAAAGTGATCAAACAAGGTGTCCCATACTTAGCAGAGAGTAATTCTGTTGTTGAAAGGAGAACAGAGATATTTTAGGTGCAGGAAATTGTAAGAAATTGGATTTCAGTAGATAGCATGGAAACACTTTATCAGTAATCCAAGCATCCAGCTGAGACAGCATTAAGGTCACATTTTAGGAGCAAGAACCAACCCGGATTAAGGACTACTCTACAAATTCTCTAACAAAACTTAAAATCTACCTTCCATGTGGACAGAGCGAGCCACCAGAACAAAGTGTATGCCCAAATAAAAGTCAACATTCCTTTAAGGAAGGCAACATAATTCCAGATAATATACCTTATATCATCCACAATTTCCTGCATACAATAACAAATTCTAAAAATGTAAAAAACAGTAAATCTGTGAAAAGTAATAAAAAATAAATGTTTTCAATATAACCAAATGTCAAGATGATCCAGGTGTAGGAATTAGCAGAGAAAGGACTTTAATGCAGCTATTATAAATTTGATGAGGGCATATAGGAAAAATATGTTTTTGGTAGTTTTATAATTACTAAGATGTAGAATACCAGTGGAAACAAAAAAGGACTACAGAAAAATTCTAAAACTGAACAAAGGCCATATATGAACTGAAAAATTCACTAGAGGGACTAAATATCAGATTGCAGATGGAAGAAGAAAGGGTCATGGAGTTGGTAGACAACTTCATAGAAATTGTCCAAAGTGAAGAATAGAAAGAAAAGAGAGTGAAAAATACATATCAGTTAACATACACATTATGGGTATAGAAAAAAAAAACCCGAAAACTTTACCAAATTGGTGAAAACATCAACTTAATGATGAAAATGTTCAACAAGTCCCAAGCAAGCTAAACACAAAGGAAGCTCTATTTAGATGCATAACATTGAAATTACTGGAAAAAAGATGATAAAGAGAAAATTGGGGGAAAATGTTACATAAACACAAGAGAATAATGATCCAAATGATGGCTGACTTTATATCACAAATAAATGAAGTCAAAAGTAAGTAGAGTAAAATTTTGTTTAGTTTTGGTGGCTTTTTTTGTTATTGTGAAGTAACATTTTTAAGTACTTTAAAAACTTAGAAAATAAAAAAATAAATAAACCCAGAATTTTATACCCATTGAAAATATACATCAAAAAAATATTTAAAACTGAGATATCATCCAATAAAGGAAAGATGACATTTTTTGCCAGCACACTTGCAGTATAGGAAAAAAGTGCTTTAGCAGAATGATATCAGATGCAAACTTGCAACTACAGGAAGGAATGAAGTTTGTTAGACATAGTAAGTTTTGGGGGTAGATATAAAACTATTATTTTCCTTTCTTTTTAATTCCTTATCAGACATGTTTCTTGTCTAACAATCTTCATTGATATAAATACAACAACTTCCTATTTATTTTCATTTTCTTTTAAAGTATGTAGAATTAAAAAATATAAAAAACAATGCAAAGGGTAGGAGGTAATATATACTTATACTATGATAATGAAGCATAAACATGAAATATGAAATGGTAAATTATGAAGTATAAGTACACTATGATAAGTTAATAATGTATACTTTAATCCTTAGAGAAGTAATAAAAAATTATCAAAAGTGTTGTAGTTAAAAAATGAAGGAAATCAAATGGAATACTTAAAAATATTAAATTCAGACAAAAGATATCAGTGAAAGTGGAAAACAGGAACAGAAGGACAAAAATAAAAAGGATGGAAAATGATATATTGTGCAATAAATAAGATTTAAAAATACGGTATAGCTATATAAGTATCAAAGAAAATACTCTTAATAAGTACAAGCATTACCAGAAATAGAGGAATATTTAATGAAAAGGGGTTCATTTAACAGGGAGACATAAAAATCCTAAATATGTGTATCTAGTGACAGATGTTGAAATTTAATGAGTAAAAACTAAGAACAATTAGTAGAAAACTGAGCACAGCCACAGTTGAAGATCTTAACAATTTACTAACTTTTGAAACAAGTAGATCATAAAACAGTAAGGAAATAGACTATAAGAATAATACTATAAATGAATTTTATTTAATTGACATTTACCAAACATGGCACCTAATAACTACAGAAGGCACATTCCTTTCAAATATACATGGTATAGTCACTATTACAGATCATAAGCTGATACATAACACTAATCTAAAAATTTTTAATAAGGAGCAGTTCTCTGTCAAGAATGGAATTACATTAGAAAACAATGTACATAAAATCCTTAAATATATGGCAACTTACCACAATTTTCTAAATAACTCAAAGTGTTAAAGAAGAAATCATTAGAGTAGTAATAAATTACACAAAGGGAATGATAAAAATAAAGTATCATAGTTAGCAACAGCAGTTAATACTGTGTTGGAGGGGATGTATAGCTTTAAACACTTACATGAGAAAAAAATCTCAAATCAATTATCCAAAATTTCATTTTGAAAAATTAAAAAGGAAGATAAAAGTAACCCCAATAGGGTAGAAATAAGGAAGTTATTCCAAAAGTCAATTAAATAGAAAACAAACACAATGAAAAAAACATTAAAAAATGATTCTTTGAAAAGATTCATTACATTTTTAAATCTTTTATCAGACTAATAAGCAAAATGAAAAATAAGAGAAAACACACATTTGAAAAATAGTATAGACTTTAAAAGGACAATAAGACATATAAAAAACCTTATATGAATACATTTGTCAGCATAAATAGACAAATTCTTTGAAAGACCACAAAAATTATCCCAACACACATACAAAAGAGTTGAAAAAGTGAATATTTAAAATTAAATTCAAAATAAAATTTCCCAAAAAGGAAATTCCAGATCATCATGATTTTACTGAAATTCTAACAAATATGTAATGAAAAAATAGCACTCATTTTATTAAACACTTTCAGAAAATAGAGAAAGTTGTCACTTCTCAACTCATTTTATGAAACCAGCATCATTTTATTAATATAACCAGACAATGAGTTTATTAAAAAAGAAAATTATACAGCAGTTCTCTCTCCTCAGTATAAATTGAAAAAATTCTTAATTATATTTCAACAAATTGAATTCATCAATAGATAGAAAGGATAAAACAACATTGCAAAATGACTTAATCTCAGGAATGCAATATAGGTTTAACATATTTCACCACATTAACAGAAT
>JAQZBX010016133.1:0-36792 GCA_029593785.1 Cabassous unicinctus | reverse complement strand
GCCCACACAGTGGGAGAAAATATTTGGAAACCACATATCCGAGAAGATTTGATTTCCATTCTATATAAATAGACCATACAACTCAACAATAAAAGAACAAAACATCCCATTTAAAAATGGGCAAAAGACATAGAAATTTCTCCAAAGAAGAAATATAAATGGCCAAAAACCACATGAATAAATGTTCAATATCACTAGCTATTAGGGAAATGCAAATCAAAACGACAATGTGATATCATCTCATGCTGCATAGAATGGTCGTTATTTTTTAAAAAATAGAAAACAATAATTGTTGGAGAAGATGTGGAGAAATAAGAATGCTCCTTCACTGTTGGTGAGGTTGTAAAATGGTGCAGCCTCTGTTGAAGACAGTATGGCAATTCCTCAGGAAACTAAATATAGAAATGCCATATGATCCAGCAATTACTCCACTAGGAATATACACAGAAGAACTGAAAACTGAAATGAACAGACATCTGCAAGCCAATGTTCATAGTGGCAATATTCACAATTGCCAAAAGATGGAAACAACCCAAGAGTCCATCAACCAATGAATGGATAAATGAATTTGGGACACATATTATAACTTGTATGAATCTTGAAGGCATTATGCTAATAGAAATAAGCCAGACACAAAAGGACAAATATGGCATGGTCTCACTAATATGAAGTAAATATGAAGAATAAATGGATGGAGTTAAAACCTAGAGTATAGGTTATTAGGAAATAAGAGGAGGGCTTGAAGTAATATGAATACATGTAGAAGTTTTAATTAACTTGACTGTAAATGTATGGAAAAGGATAGAGTTGATGGTAACAAATTATAGTGAATAAAAGCTGATTTATTAATGGGATTGTGGCTGAAAAGGGTAGTCTAGGGATGTAAATGTCAATTGAAAGAAAGCTAGAGAATAATGTAGGGTTGAATAACATAGTGAACCCAGAGGTAGATGAAAATTTTGATTAGTAATACGAATGCAAGAATGTCCTTCTGTGAACTAGAATGGATGTATGTCGCTATTGCAGGGTGGTGAGAATGTGGAGAAGCATGGGACAATAATATTAATGTAAATATTGACTATAGTTAACAGCAGAACTGCATCAATGCCAAAGTTGTACTGTGTTAATAATAGCAGGGTATGGGGAAAATATGCCAAATATATGTTATGGACCATAGTTAGTGTTAAGAGTCTGATGATTTTATCTCATTATCTGTAACAAATGTTCCACACCAGTGTGATATGTTGGTGAAAGAGTATTGTGTGGGAATTCTGCACATATGTATGATTGTTCTGCCAGTACACAACTTTGTTACAAAAATATAGTTTTAAAAAACTCTATGTGATTACCATAAGATCTAGCACTTGCACACTTGGTTATTTATCTCAGTGTGATAAAATTTTGTGTTTAAGATAGTATAGTACAGGTTAGTAGGGGAGGAGGTAAGGAAGAATGGGGAGTTAATAAATGATGGGTACAAGTGTTCTGTTTTGGGTGATGGTGAAATTCTGGTAATGGATGCAGTGAACATAGTGGAATATTATTAATAAGATTAAACTCACTGAATTTTATGATCAGGAGCAGTTGATTTGAGAAATTTCATGCTATATGTATGTGTTCACAATTAAAAGAAAAGAAAGATTAAAGAGACAATAACAACTAAATGCAATTTATGATACTGTTCTGGATCTAATAATGGAGGAGAAAATGCCCTAAATGGCACTATTAGGAATATGTAAAAATCAGAATATAAGAATGAAAGCTTTATATCTATGTTAAATTTCTACTTGTTATTAGCAAATATATATGAAAGTATCAACTGTTCAAGGAAAATGTGGTATTCAGCCAATGGTCAAATGTTATAATACTGATAGATTGATGGATAGATAGATAAAATGAGATAGCAAATGTGACAAAATGTTAAAATTGGTGGATTGTGTACCTGGGTGGGAAATGTGTTTGAATTCCCTATGGGTTTTGCATTATTTTTGCATCTGCCCCATTAGTTTGGTATTATGTGAAAATAAAAGTTATACATTAAAAAAAAACCTCCCAAAGGTGAAAAGCTCAAGACCAGATGGCTTCACAGATGAATTCTACCAATCATTCAAAGATAACCTAATAACAACTTTGTGCAAGATCTTCCAAAAAAAATAATAGGAAAGAATGCTACCAAACTCAATCTAAGAAATCAACATCACTTTGGGACCAAAACCAGATAAAGACACTATGAAAAAATAAAATTTCAGACCAATACCTCTAATGAATATAGATGTAAAAATCCTCAACAAAATACTTGAAAACAAATTCTAAACCACATTAAAATAATTATACACCATAATCAAGTGGTTATTATTCTAGGTTTTCACGGGTAGTTCAACTCAATAAAATCAATTAGTGTAATAAACCACATTAATAAATTGAAGGAAAAAAATCACAGGATCATCTTGATTGAGGTGGTAAAGGCAATTGGCATAGTACAACATCCTCTTTCTAAAAACATGCGAAAAGATAGGGATAGAAGTAAATTTTCTCCATATGGTAAAGTGCATATATGAAAAACCTACAAGAAGCCTTGTACTCAATGATAAAAAACTGAAAGCTTTCCCACTGAGATAATAATGAAGAAAACAATACTTGCTTTCACCAATGTTATTCAATATTTTTATAAAAGTTCTAGCTAGAGCAATTAGTCTAGTTAAAGAAATACAATTCAACCAAATAGAAGAGGATGAAGTAAAACTTTCAGTTTTTGCTAATGGTATGATCCAATATTCTGATAATCCTGAAAAATCCACAACAAAGCTACTAGATAAATTTGGCAAAGTGGTCAGATAGAAGATCAATATGCAAAAGTGAATAACATTCCTATACACTAATAAAGACCAATCTGAGGAGGAAATCAGAAAAAAATTCAAAGTATAATAGTGACTAAAAGAATCAAATATTTAGAAATAAAAATAACCAAGGATATAAAAGGCCTGTATTTTGAAAACTACAAAATATTGCTAAAAGCAACTTAAAAAGACATAAATAAATGGATGGACATTCTGTGTTCATGTATTGGAAGATGAAATTATCATTAAGATGTCAATTCTACACAAACTGATTGTCAGATTCAATGAAATCCCAATATAAGTCCCAGGAGATTGTTTTTGCAGAAATGCAAAAGCCAATTATCAAATTTACTTTGAATGGTAAGGGGCCCCAAATAGCCAAAAATGTCTTTATAAGGAAGAATGAAGTTGGAGGACATTCACTTCCTGACTTTAAAGAATATTACTAAGCTACTTTGGTAAAAACAGCATGGCAGGGGAATAAAAACAAACAAATGGGACCACAGAAACAAATCAAGAAATCAGAAATATACCATAACATCTATGGTCAAGGGATTTTTGTGAAGGCTTTCAAGGCCTCCCAGCTGGATAGAAAAGTTTCTTCAACAAATGGTTCTGGGAGAACTGGATAGCCATATTCACAAGAAAGAAAGAGGGCCCCTTATCACACATATTATACAAAAATTAATTTGAAATGTATCAAGAACTTAAATATAAAAGTAACAACCATAAAACTTCTAGAACAAACTAGAGGAAAAAATCTTCAAGATATTTTGGTACTTGGTAACTTCTTAAACCTCATACCAAAAGCAAAAGCAACAAAAGAAAAATAGATAAATGGGACATCCTCAAAATTAAACACTTTTGCACCTCAAAAACTTTGCCAAAAGGGTGAAAAGGCAACTGACTCAATGAAAGAAAATATTTGGAAATCACTTGGTAACGGTTTAATAGTCATGATATATAAAGAGATACTACAACTCCACAATAAAATGACCAACTACCCAATTTAAAAAATGGGCAAAAACTTGAATATTGACATTTTTCCAAAGAAATACAAATGGTGGAAAATCACATAAAAAAATATTCAGCATAACTAGGGATTAGGAAAATACAAAACAAAACTGCAAAGAGATATTTTTTCACACCTATTTGAATGGCCACTAATAAAAAGTCATAAAGCAAGTGTTGCCAAGGATGTGGAGAGATAGGAACACTTACTCACTTTTGGTGGGTATGTAGAATGGTACAACCACTATGGAGGACTGTTCGGTGGTTCCTTTGGAATTTTATACTTGTCATGTGGCCCAGCAATATTAATATTAGTTATAAACCAAGATCTGAGTGAGTGATTTGACACAAACAGGCATCTGCACACTGATGTTCATAACGGTGTTATTGACAATTGCCATAAGATGGAAACAACCCAAGTGCCCATCAACTTATGAATGGATAAAATTTTTTGTTTATACACATGATAGAATATTATGCATCTGTAATAATAAAAGAAGTTGTGAAGCATATGACAACATAGATGAAACTGGAGGTCATTATATTGAGTGAAGCAAGCCAGACACAGAAACACAAACACTGTATGAGGGTGCCATTATGAAACAAATATTTTGTTTAAAATCATTGAGTTAGTAATTAGAATATAGGTCACCAGAAAACAGAATGAAAATAAAGAATTCGAAAGCTGAGTGTTATTCTGTGCAGAATTGGTAAAAAGGTTGTTTTTAAATATTTGGAAATGAATAAAATAGTGAAATCATATCATAGTATTTGTTAGTTGCATAGCTATAATATTGGTATGACATGAGTTGAAAGGGAAAGTCTAAGGACATGTACATTACTAGAAGGAAACTTAAGCAATGTAGCCTGGGACTGTATAATATCATGAAACCTCATTTGAAATACGAATATGATAATATTGCATGTATAATACAGTTTTTACAAAATATAAATACAAGTAAACTAGGAAGATGGAAGCAAGCTAGAAGCCATTTATGGCTGGGGAAGCATAGAAACACTGAAAGGTGATGAGTTTTTGTTTGTTTGTTTTTTTGGTTATTATTATTGGAATAATGAAAATCCTTTAATGATGAATGAAGTGATGAATGCACAGTTATGTGATTATACCAAATACTACTGATTGTACAATTTGGATAGATTAATAATTTATTAATTTGTATCATTAAAATTGATTTCTTAAAACATAACCTGATATTCCAACTTCTACATACTTTCATTTATTTCAGATAATATTATTTGCAAGGAATTTTTAAACAATTTATTTTGAAAGAATTTACAGTGGATAAACATTACCATTAATTTGAGACATGTAGGCACTTAGAAATTTAAGGATTATTTGGAATAATTTCACATTACTGCACATTTTCAAAATATTATAAACTCTTGTTTGTATATTTCACTTGTCATATTAATAAATCCTTTTTTCTGGCATTTACAACAGAAATGAAAAACATAAAACTAAAATTACTTGTACCTAAAATATAAAGAAGAATCACCCACATTGTGGAAATGACATTGTTGCAGAAACAGCATTTAACATATTCAAGCACCCTTTCCTGATGAAAGCACTGCAACAGAGGAATAGAAGGAAACTTCCTCAACATGAAAAAAGGTATACATGAAAAGAATATAGCTAACATCATATTCAATGACAAAATGCTAAAAGCTTTCCCACAAAGATCTGGAACAAGACAAGGATGACCACTGTCACCACACTTATTTAGCATTGAGTTAGAAGTAGTTGCTCAAGCACTTAGGCAAGAAAAAGATATAAAAGGCATTGACATTGGTAAAGAAGTAAAATTTCACTATGTGCAGATGGCATGATCCTAAACATAGAAAGTCCTGAGAAATCTGCAGCAAAGCTTCTAGAGATGATAAATGAGTTCTGTAAAGTGGCAGGATATAATATCAATGCAGAAAAATCAGTAGCATTTCTGTACACCAATAATGAGCAATCTGAGGAGAAAATCAAGAAAAAAATTCCCTTTACAATGGCAACTAAAATAATAAAATACCCAGGAATAAGCATAACTAAAGATGTAAAGGACTTGTATGCAGAAATCTACACAACATTGTTAAAGGAAATTAAAGACTTAAATAAATGGAAGAATATTCCCTGTTCATAAATAGGAAGCCAAACATCATTAAGATGTCTATCCTACCAAACTGATTTACAGATTTAATACAATCTCGATAAAAATTACAGCAGCATTTTTTACTGAATTGGAAAAACTAATTATGAAATTTATTTGGAAAGGCAAGGGATCCCAGATAGCCAAAACATATTGAAAAAGAAAAATGAAATTGGAGAAATCACACTAAGTGACTTAAAAACATGCTACAATGCTCAGTGGTCAAAACTGCATGATATTGGCAAAAGGACAGACATAGGGACAAATGGAACTGAACTGAGAGTTCTGATATATATCATCACATATATGATCAACTGATATTTGACAAGGCCACTCAGCCCTCTCAACTGGGAGAGAATAATCTCATTAACAAATAATGCTTGGAGAACTGGATATCCATATTCAACAGAATGAGAGACGATCACCATCTCAGAACTTAAACAAAAATTGGCCTCAAGATGGATCAAAGATCAAAATGTAAAAGCAAAGATAATAAAGCTCCTGGAAGATAATGTAAGAAAGGTCTTCTAGCAAGAAATTGTTTCATAAGCTTTACACCCAAAGCATGAGCAATGAAAGAAAAAATAGATAAATGGGACCTCCTAAAAATTAAAAACTTTTGTGTCTCAAAGAATTTCGTCAAGAAAGTGAAAAGTCAGTCTACTCAATGGGAGAAAATATTTATATAACAGATCTGATAGGGGCCTACTAATATCAAATACATACGAAGAAATCTTACATCTTGAATTTAAAAAGTCAACCCATTTAAAAATGGTCAAGTGATTTGAATAGACACTTCTCCAAAGAAGAAGTGGCTACAAAACCCATGGAAAAGTGCTGAACATCACTAACTATTATGGAAATGCAAATCAAAATTACAATGAAATATCATCTTACACCCATTAGAATTGTGGCTATTAAAAAAACAGAGGTTTAAAAGTGTTGGAGAGAATGTGGAGGAAAGGGAACACCTATCCACTGCTGATGGGAATGTAGAATGGTGCAGCCATTATGGAGGACAGTTTGGCAGTTCCTCAAGAAGCTAAATATTGAACTGCTATATGATCTAGCAATCCCACTCCTGGGTATATACCCAGAAATATTGAAAGCAGGGACATGAACAGATATATGCACAATGATGTTCATAGTGGCATTATTCCTTATTGCCAAAAGTTGAAAGCAGCCCAAATATCCATCAACAGATGACTGGATAAGTAAACTGTGGTACATACATACACTGGAATATTTTTCAGCTGTAAGAAGGAATGCATTATTAAACTATGGGATAACATGGATGAATCTTGAAGACATTATGTTGAGTGAAATAAGCCAGGCACTGAGCACAAATATTATATGACCTCACTAATATGGAACAAGCAATTTGAGCAAACACGCAGAGCTAAAGTCTGGAAGTTAGGTTTATAGAAGACAGAAAGGGATTAGAGGGTGCTGAGCTGATGCCCATATGGGCAAAAACTATGATAAGTTGGAAGGATGTAGTTGTGAAGTGGATGAGTGTGACAGTGATGCAGTGATGTGATTGGGTTTGGTGGTTCTGGTCTGTTGCTCTGGACTATCCATGGAACTGGATGGAGGGTCCGGGGGAAGGAGCAGGTAAATTCAGGGGATTTGCAGGTCTGTGGTTAAGACTACAATGTTAAGAATGTTCTTTTTGCAAATATGGCAGGGGAAAGTTATTGGTGTAGGGTGTTGGGTGTGAGGGTGTATATGGGACAGGGTGCACTTGGGCCTGGCTTCCATGTAATAGCTAAGTGTTCATCTTTTCATAGTGTGTTATATCGGTGGGTGGAGACCCACACAGTACACAAGAAAATATAAAACTCCCATTCTGAGGAGCCCTTCTATTTTCTCAATTAGAAGGACAAGAATCCCTCAAGAACATAGGCAGTGCCTAATGAAAGAAAACAGACAAACATGTCAAGCCCTCAATATTATTGCAAGTAAATACAGATCTTATTCTTCAAAATTTGTAACTTAGTGGTTACCATATCTTCCAAGGGGAGGGGGGGAAGAATAGAATTGATAGAATGAAGGGCATTTTTAGGACATTAGACTTGTTCAGCATAATGTTGAAGTAATGGATACAAGTCACTTGAAATTTCATCAAACCCTATCAAAGTATATGATTCAAAATGTAAACCATAATGTAAACCATTGACCATGGTTAGCAGCAATGCTTCAATACTTGCACATCAACTGTAACCAATGAACCATCCATTTGTAAAATGATATTAAGAGGGGAGAGGAGAAAATGGGGAGGACTTTGGGTCTATCAGAATCCCCTGTGTTCTTTTTGTGACTTTTATGTATACTAAAGCTTCTTTGAAAATAAAATGGAAAAAAAAATAAGACACTGGAGTAATATATGGAGGAAAATGTCACTGTACATTCAAGACAAGATTTCTTACAGTGATGAAAGACAAATGCCAAATTTTTAAATTTTGTTTTTTAATTCTTACATTATTTCAAAATTTTGTACAGTTTTTTGTATTTTATTTGTTATTTTTAAAACTATCACTGTTATTTCATTTTCTTATTAATTTTATTCAGTTATTTTGTTGGCTTCAGTTTTTGAAGAAGTTTTGGATCACAGAAGGGTTACAATTGTGGCAGGGGAAATCATTGATGGGGTTGTCAGTGATAGGGGATGCATGGGAGGAGGTTCGCCTGGGGCATACCTACAAGGCATATGAATGAGTTCAAGTGTTCATGGGGGCACTGTCACAGTGGGTGAGGATACACACAATAACCAAAAGAATATTGAATTCCCATCTTGGGGAGTTCTGCCACATTCTCTGATAGGTGAGCAAGAATCTCTTGAGGACAGTGGCAGTGACTAATGAAGGAGGGTGGACCATTGACAGACTCTTGATACTGATGACTCTAATTATGAACATTTTCATTTGAAATTGAGATGGAGCCTAGTATTATAGGTTACCTAAGAGTTATCTCCTGAAAGCCTCCTTGTTATTCAAATGTAACCTCTCTTTAAGACAAACTCAGCATATAACTGCATTGCCTTCCCCCCAGAATGGGACATGAGTCCCAGGGATGAGCCTCCCTGACACTGAGAGGTTACTACCAATCATTAGCTAGCAATGCAGCTGGTAACAGACCTTGACTAAAAGGGGGAAAGGATAGAAACTAATGAGTTTATATGGCTAAGAGACTTCAAAGTGAGTCGGGAGCACATTTCAGAGGTTACAGTATGCATGTCTCAGCAGGACCTCATTGACTGCCACAGTAAATGTGGCCTCAAATATCAAGGCTCCTGAGGGCTCTAAAGCTATCCATACACTAAAGGCAGGGCTAACACCTCAGGAGTTTGGTGCCCTGTCAGTAGGCCAAACTTTGGAATTTATGCTCCCCAGTGTGACAGAGTTGGACTTAGCTGTAGTTTCTCTACAAATGGCTCTTTTGTACCTTCTATTTGAACCTAGACTTAGTACTCGAGTTGATAGGTTTATGTCCAAGAGACTTTCCATGTGCCAGTTGGTCCCTGAATCTTAACAGAGTTACAACAGCTACTCTCCAGTACATTAGACTCATCCAGGACAACTAACAAGGAGATGATGATAGATAACTACCATCCCAAGGAACAGAGAAAGTCTACAATTGCATGCAGGATAGTCCCATCCATCTGCTCCATGGGATCTAAGCCCCTTCTCAATTAGGCAGAGTGGGTATCACCATCCAAGAATTCTCAGGATTGGGAAGTGAATGGTGGACTAGAGTAGACGCACTGTTTTTCTGTTATACACTTATTGTCATTCTAGCAATGGAAGAACTTCTATCATTGATGTGGAGGCAGTGGCCACCAGAGGTTCTGAGGGAAGGGAGAGGGAAAAATAGGTGTAATATGGGGGCGTTTTCAGGACACTGGAACTGTCCTGAATGATTTTGCAGTGACAGATATAGGATATTATATATCTGAATGATTTTGCAGTGACAGATACAGGATATTGTCGTAGCTTACAAAAATGTGCATGAGAGAGTTTAAACTATAATGTAAACTATAATCCATACTTAGTGGCAATGATCCAATATGTATTCATCAATTATAACAAATGCACTACACTAATGAAGGATGTTGTTAATGGGAGAATGTGTGGGAAGGGGAGGCGGTGGGGTATATGGGAATGCACTATATTTTCATTGTAACATTTATGTAATCTAAAATTTCTTTCAAAGTAATAAGAAAGATGTTAATATCAGGTAAATATAAAACCAATGCAAACTATGGACAGTAGTGAATACTAATATATTAATAATTTTCCATTAATGGTAAAAAAGAAAAAAATAGACTAAGTGAATGAAACCAGACAAAAGGAACTACATGATGTTTGACTCCATCTCTACAATATATAAATACAAATAAATTAGAGAGAGAATTAGAATAGCAGCTATGTGTGACATGGTCAAGATAGAGTGATTGAGAGGTGATTATTAAGGGGTAGAATTTTCTGGTTTTTTTTTGTTTATTATTATTATTTTTATTATTATTATTGGAGCAATGAAAACACTCTAGTATTAATTGCAGTGATTAATGCACAAATAAATGATAATACCAAATGCAATTGTTTGTACACATTGGATAGATTGTATACATTATGACTATGTATCAATAAAATTTATTAAAAACTTTGGAAAGTAAAAGTAAATCATATTCTTCAACTCACATCACACACCAAGAAATAAATCCCATATGTTTTAGATACTGAAATATACACAATTAAATTATTAAGATACAAGAAAAATAAAGGTGTAGATTTTGTTTTCTTATTTACTGGAATATGTGAGCAGTATAATATATTCTTAAAATGACACCAGAGATAAGCCAAACAAAACTTAGTTCAATTATTTAGCTAATTAAAATTTAAACTTTCTAAGAAAAATGGAAAAAATAATGTTGAAAAGGTGACACAACATAAATATTTGGAAAATAATTGGGAAAAATATGTATTCATAATACATATAGAACTCTGAAAATCAACTTAAAATTAGAAAGCAGGAGCAAATACATATCAGGAAATCTGAAAGTAAAATATAAAAACCTACTATATGTATGGAAGTCAGTAAATTTCCCTATAAATCAAATTTAGATGATAATTATGGTGAGAAATCATCATTTTGCCAAATGGTTTGGCAAATTTTGGTAAATTTGAAAATCCTTAGCAATAGCAATGGTCCACATGAAGCAGACATTTTGGATCTTTAGTAAAAATATGGATTTTGGATCATTGTGATGATATATTTATAACTTTAAATATTTAAAATCTGATGAAGCAAATCCAACTTGAAATTAATGAAATGGAATTATATTTTTACATAGATTTTTATTCAATCAATCTTATATCATACACATTTGAATAAATAAAGAGAAAGAGGAATGAATTCCAACAACATTATATATTCATCTATCAGCAACTGGAAGATAGTCTTAACTATGAAAAAGAGAAGGATATATTTAGTAATCTAGAAAAATATCCATGAAATATAACTAGGTAAGAATAAATATATCTGTATGTTCATCAGGCTATTATTCTAGTAACATAAAAGAAGGGAATATTTATTTCAACTTAATTCATTAATGAATTATAGCAAAATTTTGAAACAATAGATTTTTCTATATTGAGAAAAACATATGCAAGAAATTGAATTTGAAACTTTAAATGTTTTTAACCACAATTTAAATGAATAGAAGAGCAAAAATAAGAGCAAGCTATATATTAGAAAGTTCAGTATTTTAAAAATATATTATCACTACTGACATTTTCCCTTCACATTAATATCCCAAAACTACATAATTTGAAACAACTGAATTTCTATCACTTTGATTTACCTGCTTTCAATTTGAAATCAAACTCTGTTTTCCATACACATTAAATCACTAATTTTTTCTCATAATGAATAAAGTCCTCAAATTTCATTTAACAAAAATTATTTTACAAATGGAAATACAGGTATGTATGAACACTCTGGGGGCAGAACAGACCAAGGAGAATGTAAAATAAATTTTAACAAACAAATTTTTTCAAAAATATTTACTAGAACACTACATTATTTTCATTAACATAGTTTGATCCACTCATTTGCAGGACAATCTAATTTTAGAAGTAGTAATAAGAACACAGAAGGGGAAGAATGGTCATAACTTATTCCACTGAAATAGCTAGTATGTTAATGTGATTATCTTGCTTGAGCCCTCTAAGTCATTGCAAAGTGTTATCCAAGTTTTACCTGTTGTTCCTTGTTTACTCTACCTACAGCAGAGAAAGTCATCAACAAAGAAAGTTATGTTTTGTTTTAAGATGATTTTCAATAGGAGAATAAAAAATATATCCAGCTACCAGTGTGCTGTAGGGGGCTATTGAGTAGACAGCCTGTCTCTCTGCTATGAAATATAGATATTCCTGAATTCTGATCAATGTAAATGCACATGCTGATCATTAAAATGAATATTGAATTTAAAATTTATTGATTGTTGTTTGATGCAAGACTTTAAATTTTGTGATTTATGCTTAAAATATATCATTTTTCATTTTTAATTTCATCCATGTATTTCTTACAATCCAATGATCCATGCCTGATTGAACTGTGGGGCCAATTTTTAAACAAGGAAGACACGTGTGTGGTATATACACATGCACATGCACACACACATTTTAGAAGTCTTATATTCCTCTCAAACTCATTTTAGACATTTACATGTATATCCTTAATCCCCCAGTAAGAAAAAAAAAAGTCTTTTAACCCTAACACATATTGTTTTTCATTATTATGGTACTTGGTAGTAAACTTTAGGTGCCAGGATGGTTCATTCCCAGGAGTAATGCCCCATTCTGGGGGGAAGGTAGTGTGCTTATATGGTGAGTTTGGCTTAGAGAGAGGCTATGTTTGATCAACAAGGAGAGTGGTGTATTAAAGTCTCCTAATTTTAATGCAGAACCATCAATTTCTCCCTTCCAAACTGTCAGTATTTATGTCATATATTTTGGGTCCCTACAGTTAGGTATATATATATTTATAACTGTTGCATCTTCTTGTTGTATTGTGCCAGTTATAAGTTTATAATAACCATTGGTGCCCTTTGTAACATTTTTTTACTTAAAATCTATTTTATCTTATATTAGTATAGGTAATCCAACTCTCCTTTGTTAGTACTAGCATTGTATTTGTGTTTTCCTTTCTTTTCACTTTCAACATCCTTGTACCTTTGAATTTAATGTGAGACTTTTGCAGACAAAATATGTTTGGGTCAGGCTTTTCTATCCATTCTGCCAATCTCTGCATTTTGACTGGAGCATTTAATGCATTCATATTTTTACAATTTATTTTTGTTTATTTTTAAAGAAGTTTTAGATTATATACATGTTACATAAAAAAAATATAAGGAATTTCCATACCCTGCACCCCTCCCCCCATTTTCCCACATTAGCATCTTTCATTAATGTGGTACATTTTTTATAACTGATGAACACATCTTGAAGCACTGATGTTAATCTTGGTCTATAGTTTACACTTTCATATACAATTTGCAATGCACAATTTATAAGTTTTGACAAAATGTATAATGTCTTGTATCCGTCATTGCAATATTATGCAGAAAAATTGCCATGTCCACAAACTGCCCCATGTCCCTCTCCCTCCCTTCAAAACTTCTGGAGATGACTGTCTTTATATCAATATTACAAGTTCTTCCATTGCTAAAATAATACTAATTATTTAGTCCATAGTTGCATTCCAACTCATGTTTGTTTGTTCCTCATTCTTGAGGTTTTGGAGATGGTAATGCCCACTCTTTCTGTTTGAGAGGGAGCTTAAATCCCATGGGGCAGGTGGATAGAACTATTTTGCTTTTAGTTATAGATACTCTAAATTTTGGGGAATGGGGGTTGCCCATCATCATTCATTTGTTCTTTGTCCTGGGTGGGTCTAATGAACTGGAGTGTAGGTGTTGGATGCAACTCTGCTGAGTTTCAGGGCTCACCCAGCCTATCAACAGATTAAAGATTTAAGACTCTGGGACATATATTTAATTGGTATATTGCTAATTATAAGTTCAAATAAAAGGGGCTGAAGAACCATGTGTGGTAAAATTATAAATGAGTCTAACTCTGATACATTGGGGAGATAGGTTAGCATATATAATTAAGGTAAGGCCCCCGACAGGGTGCTGATTTCCAACACATTCATATTTAAGTTCTCTACTGATACTGCAGGAATTTCTTCTGAAATTATGCTCTATATTCTTTTTCAGATTTAAAAATTTTGGCCCTCACTTCTTCTATCAGTTCCTAGATTTTTATTTATTTGATTATTTGTATTGCACGTTATTAAGTGCATTCTCTTTTCTATCTAGATATGTTTTACATCTAATTTCCTTATGGTTATCATGGGGTTAAAATTTAACATCCTAAATATATATGACAATTGTATTTGGTTTGATATAAATCTGACTTCAATAGCATAAATATACAATTTTCCTATACCGCTCTTTCCTTACATTTTTTTTGTCCTTGTTATCACTTATATCATTGCACATTTTAAAGCATAGATTTGTCATTACTTTTTATACATTTAAATTTTAGTGCCTGTATGAAGTAAGAAATGAAATTACATACCAAACAATACAATAATTCTGGCATTTATGATACACAAATGGTTACCTTTATCATGGTCTTTATTTTTTATTCTGCTTTGAACCACTGTATATTGTCCTCTCCTTTCAGTCTGCAGAACTCCTTTTAGCACTGCTTGTGGGCAAGTCTTGTGGTGATGAACTCCCTCATCTTTTATTTAGCTGGGCTTGTCTTAGTCTCTCCCTCATTTTTAAAGGAAAGTCTCACCAGATATATTATTCTTGCTTGGTAGTTGTGTTCTTTCAGCACTTTAATTATTTCAACCCACTGCCTTTTTGTCCCTGTGGTTTCTGATGAGGAATTGGCACTGAATAATGTTGAGACTCCCTTGAAAATAACATTTGCTTTTCTCTTACAACTTTCATCTCTCTCGTTGTCCTTTTGCATTTAACATTGTGATCAGTATATGATGGGATGTATTTTCCTTCATGTTTATCCAGTTTGGTGTTCTCTGTGCTACATGGATGTGCAAAATCATGATTTTTTCTGTTTTGGAGCTTCTCTGCCATTACTTCTTTGAGTATTCCTTTTGCCCCTTTCTCTCTTTCTTCTCCTTCTGGGACTCCCATAATGAATATATTGTCATGCTTGATGATGCTCTTTACTCCACCATCTCCCCCAAATCACCACCTTATTCTTAAACCTTCTCTGATGTCATTTCTTATCACTTTCCCAATTCCTATCTGCCTTCACCACACTGGCTTCCTCATTTAACTTGAACATCTAAAACAGCTCCTGTGTCTTAGACATTCTCTTAGCTGGTCACATGCTTCTCCAAGTTTTCTTCTTGCTCCCAATATCACATAGAAGAGGCCTATGTGAAATGTCACCTTGTCTACTGTATTTACCTGAACACTTGCAAGAAATAACATGACCATTTTCACTGTCTCTTTTTTAACATCCTCTGTTTTCCCTTTTTATAAAAGTCACCCATTGATCTGTTATAGGCTTCTTATTTATTTACTTACATTCTTTCGCCATCATCACATTGTGGGTTATTTGGTGCCCTAGCACTATGTTCCTAATGCCTTGACTGTGCCTGGACAATATAATGGATGAACTGATATTTTCTAAAACTTATAGAATGCATGACTTCTTGAAGAAAATGCTGAGAGTGGGACAGGAAATCCTAATCAGATGTGGCACTAGAAGTCCCCAACATCCAGATGTATAACAAAATATATAAATTAATTTCTGGAATGAAAATTACAAACTATGAAATTTCTGCTAGACTTTGTAATACCAGTGCAACAGTTTGAAGCTGGGTGCATCCCATAATATCATGTCCTTAGAGCTAATCCATTCCTGGGCATGTAAACTTACTGTAGATGGGGTCTTTAGATGACCTTCCTTTTGAGGAGTTCACTTCAATGGGTCAAGACCCAGGGTAGGTCTAAACCTTTTTACTGAGTCCTTTATAAATGGAAGAAACATGCAGAGACACACAGAAAGAAGGCCATAAAGACTGAGAGAAGGAATGCAAGAGTTCAGAGAGGAAATTCAGAGAGAGGAAGCCAAAAATGGAGCTAGCAGAAGCTGATGCAATGAGACCAAATAGAGAAGAAGATGTCTCCATGTGCCTTGCCATGAGAGAGAAGACTTCAGGATTGCCAGTGTTTCATCTCCTGATGATGTCTTCAGTTGGACACTTTAACAGCCTCAGAACAGTAATCTTTCAACCTAAGAAATTCCTATTGTAAAAGCCAACCTACTTTTGGTATATTGCTTCTAGCAGCTTTTCGCAAATTAAAACAGCCAGTTTGTACATAAACATGTCATGACCTTTATCTCTTTCTTCTTAGTTATATCAGGCAAATGGAAATAGGAAACAAAACCCAAATCACAGAGTTTCTTCTTCTGGGGTTTTCAGAAGAACCAGAATTGCAATCTTCTCTTTTGGATGTTCCTGTCTGTGTACCTGGTCACCATCTTTGGGAACATGCTCATCATCCTGGCCACCTTCACTGACTCCCACCTCCACACACCCATGTACTTCTTCCTTTCCAACTTGTCCTTTATTGACATCTGTTTTATCTCCACCACCATCCCAATGATGCTTGTCAATATTCAGAAACAGAATAAAGTCATTTCCTATGATGGCTGCATCTCTCAGATGTCTCTTTTCATGCTTTTTTGCAACATTGAAAGATTTCCTCCTGGCTGTGATAGCCTATGACTGCTTCATGGCTATCTGTCACCCTCTGCACCACATGGTCTTCATGAACTCCAGGCTCTGTGGACTGTTGGTTCGGGGTCCTGGAACGTAAGTGTCTTGCATTCTTTGTTACAAAGCTCAGTGGTATTCCAGCTCTCCTTTTTTTTGCACTTGGAAATATTGCACTATTTCTTTGAACTGAGTAAGATGGTCCAGCCTGCCTGTCCTGACACCTTCATCAATGACATAGCGATGTATTTTGCAGCTGGGTTGCTAGGTGTGAGTCCCCTCACTGGGATCCTTTTCTCTTATTCTAAGATTGTTTCCTCCATACATGCAATCTCATCAGTGCAGGGAAGTATAAAACATTTTCCACCTGTGTGTCTCACCTCTCAGTGGTCTCCTTGTTTTATTGTTCCAATCCTAGTTGTTTAGTTTTGCTGCTTCACATAACACACATTCAAGTGCACCAATGTAAGTGATGTATGCTGAGGTCACTCCCATGCTGAACCCATTTATCTACAGTCTTCAGAATAAAGACAAAAATGGGGCACTAAAGAAATTCTTTGGAAGGAAGCCACAAAAACACCATTTGTCCCAGAGATGAAGAGTTGCCTGTGATTTCAGAATTCAAAGACAGATCCTGAAGTTATGATTCTTTGATTAAAATATGCAAGTAAGAAATGTCTCTTTATACTTATTTCATAAAACTTTGATTTGTTTGATTTTAAACAATTTCTTTTATGTTTTTCATGTCTCTTAGAAAATCAGCACTTTTCCCCTTTGTCCACTTTTACACTTTTCCAATGTTATTCTCAGTCTTAGATGAGAAACAATTTGCAAGTCCCACCATACCACAGGATGCATGGATTTCTTTGTGGTTTAATGTTTCCTCAATTGACATTTATTATCACAAGCCTTTTCTCCTTTGTTTTCCTAAGAGTGGTTGGGAATTTTCTTACTCCTATGGAAAAAAAGTACACAGTTCACCTAAGTCTATTTGTATAATTTTAATGTAAAGGAAAGTGTATTAGTCAGGGTTTCCTAGGGAAATAGAATCAATAGGATATATCTGTCAATAATATGAGATTTTATGTGTCTCTCATGTGACCGTGGGAATGCACAAGTCCAGTTTCTGCAGGCAGGCTGCAAACAAGGAGCTCCAATGAAAGTCCAATGAAGGTCCTTGATGAGTTTCTGGGAGACATTGGCTGTCCAAAGATGAGCTGGGAAATTCTCTCTGAATGCTGAAATCACTTCCTCTTTTAAGCATTCAAGTGATTGGATAAAGCATCCTGGTTGATGCGGATGTAATCAGCTACCTATGCAGTAAATTCACTGGTGACTAGAGTTCATAAATGTCCTTGTTTGCTTGACCAAACAGCTGGGCACAATAACCTGGCCAAGTTGACACTTTAGCCTAACCATCACAGAAATTATGTCAGTGAAGCATTTCACTTTTTTTGCCTGTCATCCCATTCTCTATATGAACCCTAAGAGAACTTTCTACTTATGCCAACTTTCCCATATTTGTGATTCTTACACCTTGTCATCTGGTTTTCTCCTTTTTAGTATCTGCTGTCATGTTCAGATCAATGCCCATAGTGCTTATCATGCATGGTCTCTGGCATGGGGTACCAAAGCAAAATACGTTTATCAAATACACACTTTGAAGTGGAGTTTATTAGAAGACAAATTTGTGTGTGTGTGTGTGTGTGTATACATATATATATAATTTGATATGACCAAAACATCACAGAGGATCTTAAATATGGAGGGGAAAATTTTCAATCACACATTGTTTTTCTATAGATATTTCATTTTGATGATGTACATGTACTCATTAAAGTATGGAATACTATTGCCCATATGTAGGGACATGTGTTCATTGGGGTTCAGAACGGTGTTGCTTATTCTATATTATTTTATTGGATTATATTCCCACTTCAACTTGAAAACTTCCAGTGATGCCTAACATATATGACTCATTTTATTCCTCCAAACAAAATTTCTGCCCTTTATTGAATATCATGAAAACACTAAAGGGTAGGTGAAAGAACAAAATATATATTATTTACTCTATCATCTCTTTATCTCACTCATTTTCAAAATCATCATCAAACGTCACGATCAAAGGATGAGTGGCTCAAAATTTTTTTCCATATTTCTTGCTAATTGTTCTTCTAAAACTACTGTTATTTTTGTGTGTGTGTGTATTAGTGGGATATTTTTTTAAAGAAGCTTTAGATTATATAAATGTTATGTCAAAATTATAAAAATATGGGGACAGATTTGGCTCAAGCTCTTGAATGCCTGCTTCCTACCTGTGAGTTCCTGGTATTGGTTCCCCGTGTATCCTAAAAAATAAAAAATAAAATAAAATAAAAATATAGTGGATGTCACATATACCATACCCTCTCCTCTTCCCACACTTACCCACAATAACACCTTTTAGTAGTGTGGTACACTTGTTACAATTGATGAACATCTGTTGATGCATTGCTACTTACCATGGAATATAGTTTACATTATAATTTACACTTTGCCCCACACAATTTTATAGGATTTGACAAAATGTATAAAGGCCCTTATCTGTCATTACAATTTCATGCAGGATAATTCCAATGTCCTCAAAATGCCCCCATGTTACACCTTTTCTTACCTCTCCCTCCCCTCAGAAACTCTGATGGCCAGTGCCTTTGTATGCATGATAAAAGTTCTTCCACTGCTAGAATAATGTCTACTTTAGTCCATTGTGGCATTCACCTCCTTATGTTTGTTCATTACTCAATCTTGAGGATTCTAGGATGGTGATGCCCACTCTGCTTCCGGTTGAAATGGGGCTTAGATCTCATGAGGCAGATGGATGGAAATGTCTTGCAGTTGTAGATACTCTGTTTTTGGGGATAGACATTCTCTATCATCAACCTTTGTTTAGTCATCTTAGATGAGTCCAATAAACTGGAGAGCAGGTATTCCAATGCTGCTTAGATTCTGGGCTCAAATGGCTTATGAACAGATGAAGTTTTAAATCTCTGGGACAAATATTTAACAAGTATAGTGCTAATTATAGACTCAAATAAAAAAGGCAGAAAGCCACTTGTAGGGTAATTATGAATGAGTCTAACTCTGTTACATAGGGGAGCATATATTCCAAATAAGACCCCCTGACTGGGTGCTGCATTCATGAGATTATCTGCCCTGCCAATAGATGCATGATTCCTGTCCACAAATCCCCCTGGTAATGGAGATTTCTGTTTCTGGGTCATAAGTACTGCCTACACAAAGATATATGTCCTTAAAACTCTCCTAGTTATCTCAAAGGAAACATTATTTGTGGCCATTTTTGTACAGTTATCTGAAGTAAACTTTGGTAACTGGTGGTCATCAATGCAGTCTTCAAATGTCTAAAGGAATGCAGATAGTAGAAAGCAGCAGATTTCTCTTAACACCTTCATCACATCTGTTTGTGTTGATTGTGTTATCAGTTTCTGCATAACAAGACATCCCAAAATAAATGGATTATGATAATGGCTTTATTACTTTATGGCAGTCTATGATATGGAGTTATTTTAATCTTTCTGGTTCCTCATAAATCTTTGCTCATATGTGAATCATCAGTGGCTGTGATGATGCTCTTGCTTAAGTTCTCTCATTATTAGCTCAATTGGCGGTAGGCTGGGCTAAGGTAAACTTAAGTGGGACAACTTTCTTTTCCTATACGTCCTTTCATCATGCAGCAGGTTTTCTTGGACTTGATCACATAGCTGAGATAGGATTCCATGAGGGAGCAACAGAAATACACCAAGGCCTCCTGAAGCCCACTGACAATTTCACCATATTTTGTTGACCAAAGGAAATAAATATCATCATTCCCACTCTGATTCAAGGGTGGAGAAAAATACTCTACCTCTTAATGAGTGGAGTGGTATGGTAACATTGCAAAAGATATGCAATCAGAGAAAGCTGGAAGACTGGTGCCATCTGTTCAGCCTGCCTGAAGTATAAATTTTAATACAATTAAATTATATTGTGATATTTCAAGGGATATATCTTGAAGATTGGCTTTTCTCAACTCTGCTCAGCAAATGAGTGGATATTTTGGAGAAGAACGAGAGGGTTAAAAATATAAGTTTAATGAGAAACTATGGGAATTCTACTCTAGAAGGCCAAGGTTCTACAGATGAAAATGTTCTTTATCTGCCCCCTCATCTCAAGCTCACCATTCCTAGGCTAAGAAAAAATATCAATTTTTTCTTTCCAGATACCTCACTGTATCTTCTTGCTTCTCTGCTGCTATCTTGATGTCCTCATGTCTATATAGTATTTCCTTTGATTGACTTGCTCTTTAATATAATTTAAAATTTTTCCATTCTAATACTGGTAGTTAGGGGTGTTGGATCCTACTTGTAGATGAGACATTACAAATGCAAATACACAACCGAGCATCAGGAACTGGAAAAGAATGATGTTTTGATGCATTAGGTCCATTCTTTTGGAAAGCCTTGTCTCCTTCCCAAATTTGAGGATTGAGCTGAGATGGTGATTAAGTAGAGATGGGTGTCTCTGCTCACTACATGGTTATCAGCAGTGACAGCATGACATGATGTTGCTGTACTTCTGCCAGCTATTTGTGAATTTGAATATTGGTTTCATAGGCACTTGTTCTTACATTATGTAGAAAATAACATTTCTTGTTCTTCGTGAGTTTCAGCTGTGGCATATCATTGGATTTTTCTCTATTTTAGTAGCTCTCCTATGAAGTTTTATAATTTTTCAAGGAATTTCTACATGTGTAGAGACCATCAAAGTTTGAAATTCAGTAAAATTTGAGTATTATCATTAACTACATTAAATAAAACATCATTTCTTGACAAAAACATCCCAAAAGATAGCAATAGAAGGAAGCTTCCTCAATATGATAAAGTTCATATATGAAAAACCTACACCTACCCTTGTACTTAATGGTGAAAGACTGAAAGCTCCCACTGAGATCAGGAACAAAATAAGGATGTCCACTGTCACATTATTCAATATTGTACTCGAAGTTATAGCAAGAGCAAGTAGGCTAAATAAAAAATAAAAGGCAACTAAATAGGAAAAGAAGAAATACACTTTCACTATTGGCTGATGACATGATCTTATATCTAGAAATTGCTGAAAAATCCACAAAAAAACTACTAGAATTAATAGCTGCATTCAGCAAAGTGGCAGGAAAGAAGATTAGTACGTAAAACTCAACAGCGTTTCTATGTGCATTCTGAGGAGGAAATCAGAAAAAAATTCCATTTATAATAGTGACTAATACAATCAAATATTTAGGAATAAACTTCACAGAGGACATAAAGGACCTGTACTCAGAAAACTACAAAACATTGGCAAAAGAAATCAAAGAAGATTTAATAAATGGAAGGACATTCAGTGTTCATGGATTAGAAGACTAAATATCATTAAGAGGTTAATTCTGCCCAAACTAATTTACAGATTCAATGCAATCCTAATAAAAATCACAACATTTTTTTGCAGAAATCAAAAAGTCAATAATCAAATTTATTTAGAAGGATAAGTGGCTACAAATAGCCAAAAATGGCTTAAAAAAGAATGAATTTGGAGGATTCTCACTATCTGACTTTGAAGTATATTACTTAGCTACAGTGGTATAACAGGATGGTACTGGCATAAGGACAGACAGATTGATCAATGGAACTGAACCAAGAACTCAAAAATTGACCCTCACATCTACAGTTGAGCGATTTTTGACAAGGCTGTTCCTCCTATCCAGCTGGGCCAATACAGTCTACTCAACAAATAAACATTGCTGGAGGAACTGGATAGCATTATCTAAAATAACAAAGAAGACCACTATCTCACATATTATACAAAAATTAAATCAAAATAGATCAAGGGCCTAAATATAAAAACAACCATAAAAGTCCTTGAAGAAACTTCACGATCTGGTGGGAGGCAGTAGTTTCTTAAATCTTATACCCAAAGCATTAGCAACAAAAGAAAAATAGATGAGACCTCCTAAAAATTCTACACTTTTGCCCCTCAAAGGACTTTGTCAAAACAGTAACGATGCAGGCGACTCAATGAGAGAAAATATTTGGAAATCACATATCTGATAAGGATTTTATTCCCATGATGATGTGTAAAGAGATCATACAATTCAAAAATAAAAAGACAAACTATCTGATTTTAAAAATGGGCAAAAAACTTGGAAAGACTGTCCAAGGAAGAAATACAAATGGTGAAGAAACACATGAAAAATGTTCACCATCACTATTGAAAACCACAGTGTGATATATCACACCTATTAGACTGTTTGCTATTAAAAAGTTAGAAAATTGTAAAAGTTGCAGAGGATATAGAGAGATAGGAATGCCTATTCACTTTTGGTACAGCCACTGTGGAAACTGTTTGGCAGTTCCTAAGGAAGTTGAATATAGTCTTGCAGAGGGACCTGGAAAGGCAATACCATTGCTAGGTATATACCCAGAAATACTGAGAGCAGTGAGAAGAATAGACATCTGTACATGGTTCATAGCATCATTATTCATGATAGCCAAAATGTGGAAATAATCCAGGTGTCCATCAACTGATGAATGGGTAAACAAATTGTGGATTATACACACAATAGAATTTTACGCAGTGGCAGAACATATGAAGTCGTGAAACATGTGAAACATGGATGAACCTGGAGGCCATTATGTTGAGTGAAGCAAGCCAGACACAAAATGACAAATAATGTATGTTTTCCCTATTATGAACTAAATATATCATGTGAAATATAAAAATATTATTGGAAATATGAATTGGGATAAAACTGCATATATAAGACCATTTTTCTTTGAAGCTGAACAAATGTAACTTAATAATATAAAATGTTAATATCAGACAAAAAACTACATTTTACTAAGTGAAGGAGACCAGACACAGGGTACTACATATTGTATGATTCCTTTAATATAAAATTAAATATAAATCAATTTATAATGATTAAATTAGACTAGTGGTTATGTAGATCTGAGGAAGCAATGCTAAGGGGTGTGGATTCTTTTTTTTTGAAATAATGAAATTGTTCTACAATTTTTGTGATGGTTAATGTACAATGTTATGATTATAATAAAAGCCAATGATTATACACTTTGGATAGCTCCTATAGTATGTGAATATATATCAATAAAACTGCCTAATAAAGAAATAATTGTGCAAGAATAGCCAGAAATAGCAGCTATGTAGAGCAGGGTAACCAGAGAGATTCAGAGGTGAGGAATTTTCTTGTTTGGTAGATTGTTTTTCTTTGTTTTTTATTATTATTATTGAAATAATGAAGATGTTTTAATAACGATCAAAGTGATGAACACACACTATGTAATTATATGAAAAAAACACTGTACACTTTGCATAAATTTTATGTTTTATTTATATGTATCAATAAAATGTATTTGTTTTTTAAAAAAAATAAATATGGAGAAAAAATTTTTTCTGTAAGATAGAGAAATAAATAGATGAGAGCATGTTAACAGGGTACATAAGCCAAATGAGAGAGTTTCTATTGGCCAAACTGAAACAATTTGAGCAAGAAAATAAAGTGGTATTGATGATATTATCTCATAATTAGTAACAAACATAACACCAAGGTGTGATGTTTTGGTGAATGTGTGATGTATGGGAATTCTAAACATGTGCATGATTGTTTTTTAAGTTCACAACCTCTGCAATAAAAATATATTAAAAAATTTTAGGGTGTATTGGGGGAAAATAAATCAAATGTCAGTTATGGACTATAGTTAGTAGTTATATTTTAATAATGCTCTTGCATAGTTTGTAATGTTTCACAACAATGCAAGGTATTGGTGGTGGGGTGATGTATGGGACCCCTGTATGATGTTGTGCACATGTTTATTTTGTAAGTTCACAACTTATTATTTATGTATTTTCATACATGTATGTTCATGTATGAATGATATACTACAAATTAAATTTAAAAAACACAAACAAGGAAATATGCTGGAAGCCCATAAAAACAGATTTGAACAGACAGAGAAAAGAATCAGTGATTTTAAAAACAGTACATATAAAATCAGACAGATAGTAGAACAGATAGATAAGAAGACATAATAAATACAGCATGGTCTCAGGCAATTGAATGACAACATGAAATGCACAAACAAATACATTATAGGCATACTAGAGGGAGAAGAGAAGGGAATGGGGGCATAAGGACTGTTAGAAGAATTAATGGTTGAAAATTTCCAAACTCTTTTGAAGGGCAAGGACATACATGTCCAGGAAGCACAGCAAACTCAAAACATTATAAATCCTAACAGGCCTACCCCAATATATATATATTTATCAAATTGTCCAATACTCAGTACAAAGAAAAGCAGCAAGAGAAAAGAGATCCATCACATACAAAGGAAGCTTGATAAGATTGTTTATTTCTCATCTGAAACCATGGAACCAGGAAGGCAATGGTATGGCATGAGATCTAAGCTCCCTCTCAATTAGAGGCAGAGTGGGCATCACCATCCCAGAATCTTCAGACCTGGGGAATGAATGATGGACTAGGATAGACTTACTGTTATTCACCTATAGACTTATTGTGATTCTAGCAAAGGAAGAACTATTATCATTGATGTTGAGGCAGTGGCAACTGGAGGTTCTGAGTGGAGGAAGAGGGAAAAATAGGTATAATAGGGGGGCATTTTTGGGACTTGGGAAATGTCCTGAATGACTTTGCAATGACAGATACAGGCCATTATATATCTTGACATATCTAACAAAATCGTGTGGGAGAGAGTGTAAACTACATTGTAAACTATAATCCACACTTACTGGCAATGCTTCAAAATGTGCTCATCAATTTTAACAAATGTACCACACTAAGGAAAGATGTTGTTAATGTGGGAAAATGTGGGAGGGGTAGGGAGCAGGGCATATGAGAATCCCCTATTTTTTTTACGTAACATTTATATAATCTAAGTATCTTTAAAAAATAAATATATAAATTATATATGTATTATATATATATATATGGCTAAAAGAAAAAGAAAACTATCAGCAAATAAAACTGTATCTATCAATCCTGGCATTCACAAATGAGGGAGAGTTCAAAATAATCACAGCTAACAGAAATCAAGAGAGTTTGTCAACAAGAAACCTGCCCTTCAAGAAATATTAAAGGGAATTCTGTAGGTTTAAAAGAAAGAAAAAAAAAACAGGAGAGAGATGGTTTGAGGAGAGTGTGGCAAGGAAGATTCTTGTTAATAATAACTAAGATAAAAGGAGAAATAAAAACAACATGTGATGTATATAATCCTAAAGAAAATATAGCTATAATTAATCCAGTAACATAGCCACTAAACATGTGACTACTGCGCATTTGAAATATGGCAATTCCAAATTGAGATGTCCTATAAATTTAAAATATATAACAGATTTCTAAGGAAGAGTACTAAAAATGTGAAATATAAATTCACAATTTTACATTGATTATGTATTAAAATGATACTTTTAGACATATGGGGTTAAATTAAACATATTAAAATTAATTTCTACTATTCCTTTTTGTTTTATTTTATCACAAGAAAACGTATATAAGGAAATGTACAAACTAAGAAGAAACTTCCACATCATCTGTTTGACATGACTTCCAAGGATTACAATACCCAATACAGTTTGACAACAGCTTCTTGATCAACGTACTTCAGCAGAGATTTTTCAGCAGTTTGCTACCCCAACTGGTAACATGTGCTGTGTTGCAATTAAACAGCTATTTAGAATCGAGAGAAGCAAGAATTTAATGAAGAATGCTATGAGTTAATGACAAGAATTAGTTCTCAAATTAGAAAAGATTACAAAAAACAATTTACTGAAATTTATTGCTAAAAAAGACAGTCTTCAAGGTCATATTTTTGCTTTTTTAATGTGGCTATTAGAAAATTTTAATTTACTGATTCATTTCACTTTATGCTTCTATTGGGCAGTGCTGCTCTAGAACTTTTTTTTACTTTAAAAAGTTAATTTTTGATACATGTCACATAATATATTTATATTTTACATAATATATTTAGTTCATAAAAGGACAATCATACAGTGTTTGTACTTTTGCATCTGGCTTGCTTCACTAAGCAAAATGTCCTCCAGGTTCATCCATGTTGTCACAGGTTTCATGACTCCATTTCTTCTTACTGCTGCATAATATTCCATCATGTGCATACTCCAAAATTTGTTTATCCATTCATCAGTTGATGGACACCTGGGTTGTTTCCAACTTTTGGCTATCATGAATAAACCCTGACACCCCTTGTTATAAAAGGTGGCCAACATTAGCAGTCATTACTAAAGGATTTCAGACAGCTGAGGTGTCTAGCATTTTAGGGGCTGATGTGAGAGTGCAGAGAGGAATAAGAAGGTGGAGGGTGTATTTAACTAGATGGGGAGTATTAAAGAGGGAATTTTTCAAAAAATATTTTCATATTCTTGAGGTCAGAAAAGCACTCCTAAGCAAGACATAAGACCCAGAAACTATAAAGGAAAATGCTGACAAATTGGACAATAGGAAAATTTAAAACTTCTATACGAGAAAAGACACTCTAAACATGGTGGACACTAAAGGACAGACTAGGAGAAAATATTTGTGATATATTTAATATCCAGAACATAAAGAGCTCTGACATAAAAATGGGCAAAGGTTATGAAGAAAAAATATGGATAGATGGCTAACAGACCAATGAAAACTTGCTTAATGCAGGGAAATGCAAATTAAAACAATGATGTGCTATATTTCAAATTGGCAAAAACTAAATATGTAAGAAATCTAACACCATAGATGATGTTTTCATTTGTTGAAATTTACAAAAATGTAATTGCACTATGTAAATTTTCTGTTTGTATTCTGTGCTCTTCATTATGTTTGTGAATATACCTTTTTCAGTTTTTATAAGTATGGAAAAAAATGTTTGTCTAATATTTAACATCACAGACCTATCACAACACCAATTATCATAATAATTTGAAGATGAAGGAAAGATCTAAAATAGCATAGGGCATCTACAATAAAATATATAGATAAGCCTAGGTCAAGAAATACACAGGAATAGAACTGAGAACATATTTGATGGACTAAAGTACATTAAAAACCTGCATGGCAAAACCATCATAAAGGAAATAAAATGCAAATAAAAAACTAGGGACTACATTTAGAACATGTTGGGCATTACATCACATAACAATGTAGATATATCAATAGGTCTGTTAATCCAATGAGAATTAAAAAGTCTTATAAATGATTAAATTATGTAAACAAACAATTTAGAAAGAATTAATACAAATATCATTGTATTAGTTAGCCAAAGGGGTGCTGATGCTAAATACTAGAAATCTATTGGTTTTATTTTGGGTAAAATCATACAGTTACCAGGCCATAAACCATAAGTTACTTCCCTCACCAAAGTCTGCTGCCACATGTAGGAGCAAGATGGCTGCAGATGTCTGCAAAGGTTCAGGCTCCCTGGGATCCTCTCTTTCCAGGGCTCAGTTTTCTCTGAGCCCAGCTGCCCTGCTCTCGCCACAAGACCAGCTGTAGACTATCAGGTGAATGGCTCATCTCTCTTCCTGGGGCCTCGGCTGTGTCTAATCAAGCCTTCTTTCTTTCCTCATGAATCTGCTTCTCTGTGTTTTTCCTTCCTTGGCTCCAGGATCAAAACACCAACCTCCCTTTTCTGCAGTGCATTTTCTCTGTGAGTCTCCATCCACCAAGGGGGCAGGGACTCAATGTCCTACTCATGTGGCCCAATTAAAGTCTTAGTCATTATTTAATCAAGTAAAAGTAAAACCTCTGAATCCAATATAATCTAAAATGTCCAGAGGAAAAGGCCAGTTTACAAACATAATCCAATGTCTATTTTTGGAATTCATAAACAATATCAAACTGTTACAATCTTAAATATGTAAAGATCTCCAAATGCACTAATATTCAAAGAAGGAAAATGAAAGAATTAAGGAAACCAAATTTCCCGAACACCTACTTGTTGAATAAAAAAAAAAAAAATCCTGGTGTGGTAAGGCTGAAATAAAACAGAAAAACTTTCCAATGGAAGAATTACCAATGGTAGATGGCTTGTCCAAGAAAAGGGCTTATACTAAGAGGTCTTACTCAATGTTTGATCTATTTGTAAAGTAGAAGCTCCCAAAGAAATAACATTTCTTGTTTGAGAAACAGACTTTAAAAACAGACATTTTAAATCAGAAAGACTACTGTTTCCTTTGAATTTTATTATTATTATAAGGATTATTTAGAATCAATATAATGATGTTTAAACACAGGCTTTGATTTAGACAGCCCTGGGTTTGACATTGTCTTGTCCTCTTCACCAATGTTGTGACCTTGAGCTAGCTCCCTGGTTTCTGTAAGTTCTTCCTCCCCTATCTTTAACTAATGGAAAATGATACTAGTCAGATAAGAGAGTTAAAGCAAGAATTAAATGAAAGAAAGTGTATAAAATGGTTAAACAATGTTTCCATATATGGAGCATCATGAATATTATTCAATTGAGTTGGACTACTTTTTACTTGAAAAGCTTTTATTGATTCAATATGTTTGTATTCCTCTGGTGCAGACACTACTTCACATTTAACCTGTCCTGGTCACTCCATTCAACAAGAATACACTGAGCATAAACCCCATACCAAGGACTGTACAAGGCATTGTGTGTTCACAGATGGAGAGTTATATTCAGAAAGTCAAGGAATCCACATTGGGAAGCAAAGAACCATTCAGTATATTTGGCAAAAATGAAAAGGAAGTGAATGAGATGAAAGGAGAGGAAATCTTGTGGCAGATTCAGTTACACAACCTTGGAAAAGTCATCTCTTTAAATGAATTTGCAGGGGTACATCATTTCCAAAAGAGCATAGATACAATCATTTATATTTAGATATAAATCATTTATTTATATAAAATGTGTGATATGATTCATTTCAAACAAAATGAAAAAAATATAGATAATTGAGAGTATGTCAAATTCAATTCAATGCATTTAAATTACCAATTAGGAAGGGCAAAATGAGACCTAAGATATGACTTTATAAACAGTAGAGAGCAGGGTAGGGAAAGCCCAAAGAGAGATTTCAAGGAAAGAGTTGCTTAAATATTCATAAATGCAGATATACTAAAAAAATCTTGATTTCTGGTTCTCAGTACTTTGAGCCTTGCTATTCATGAAAGTTCCCCAATGGCCCCATCACTGAGAGATGGCCACCCAACCAAGGAGCCTCCCCAGCACCCCTTTCAAGTCCCTGTTCTTCAGGCTATAGATGAAGAGGTTCACCATGAGGGTGACCAAGGCATACATCAGTGATCCCACCATATTTTCCCCAAAGGACAGTGTGACTGCAGAGCGCAGGTATACACCAAACCCTGTGCAACACAACAAGGAGACAACTGATAGGTGAGACCCACAGGTACAAAAGGCTTTATAGTTGCCTCTGGATGATGAAATTCTCAGAATGGAGACAATCTGAGAGTAGGATAAGAGGATCCCAATGAGAGAATGAATGCCATAAACAATAGCTGTAAAACACACAAATATGTTATTGATGAGCTTGTCAGAACATGAGACCTTCAGGACTTTAGGAAGGTCACAATAAAATTGTGGGTCTTCTATGTTTGTGCAGAAGGAGAGCCTCACGACAGTCAATGTTTCAATCAGGGCCATCGAGACAGTGAGACACCAGGACCCCAGAACCAACAGGACACAGAGCCAGGGATTCATGATGACCGTGTAGTGCATGGGGTGACAGATGGCCATGAAGTGGCCATAGGCCATCACAGCCAGGAAGAAACTGTCCAGGCATCCAAATACAAAGCAAAAAAATCTGTGTGAGGCAGCCTGCATGGCTGATCCCATTGTTCTATGTCTGGATGCTCAGCAGCATTTTAGGGATAATAGTGGAGGTGAACCCAAAGTCAGCCAAGGACAGGCTGGAGAGGAAGAAGTACATGGGCATGTGGTGATTGGAGTCTGAGATGACAGCCAGGATGATGAGCAGGTTCCCATTTCAGGTGACGAGGTACATGGACAGAAACAGCCCAAAGAGGAGGGGCTGCAGTTCCTTGCTCCTCTGCAAATCCCAGGAGGAGAAAGTTTGCAACTCCTCTTTGGTTTCTTGTTTCCATGGGATAGCTGGGTTTTCCTTGATAAGAGGAATAAAGAACCAAACAATCATTCCAAATAAGCATCCTCCAACATGACAGCAATATCCTAATCCCAGTAGCTCATGATGCCATACATCTTGTCTAACAATTGTTTCTCCTTGATGACAAATATTGGTTACTTTTCAACCTGGAATCCAATGCTATAAAGTTTGCTTAGCATCCCAACACTATCACCACTTTCCACAATAAAATATGGCTGCTATTTTCCTTACAGTTCAATGCTGTGGGAATGGAAATTCCTCAACTCAAGGGCAGAACTTTCAATTATTTGAAATGTCCTTTATTTGTTCTACCTTTGAGTCATTTGTACATATTACATTCTCTGGGGGCCTCTGCCAATGCTATGGCTAAAAAATTAATATCCACTCAAATGTCTAATCATTGTTTACATTACATTTATATATGACAGTTCTTCTAATTTAAATTCAACACAAATGGAGACTAAAGACTAGCCTCTTTTCAAATAAGAGAATCTAATGAACATTTTCCCATATAATCCAATGCTCATCAGATTAAAAATATTCAATTTTATGGAAATGACATATTCTATTTATGTACCACCCATTTCTAGACATTTCCTCAAAGTTTTCTTAATGGAACATAAGGGTTTGATTAATTTTAATTAAAAAATGTTTGTGCCTGCAGATGTAGGTTTACAAAAAAATCATGCAGAAAGCATATATGCCCATATACCCTCCCTTATATATGTGATTTCCTCTATTTTGCATTACTATATTTTCTCTTTGATCTATCTATAAAACTCTAGTGCTCAGTAATTAAACTTCTGGTGTTCTTTGATCACTATCTTAAAAATAATCATCTGTTTCTTGATTTTTATGCTTCTACAGTGAAGAAACTGTCAAATTTTTTGGTCATTATTTTTAATTATTTATCTTCATAATATATTTAAATGTTGAACAGAGAAAGTCACATAGCATTCTATCATAACTTCATTCCAGATGCCAGCTTATTCTACTAGGTGAATTCAGAATCATCTAGTCACATGCAAGGAAAATATCAGTTGAATTTTAATGAGGATTCCATTAAAAATGTAAATTAATTTATAAAGATTTGACATTTTTCTTAAGTTCACATTTTATTCCAGTAACAGAAAAAAATTTGCTCTGGATATTTAAATACCATTTTGGTAAATATTCTTGCAATATTGTTTATGAATATCATGCTCATTTCTTGCTAACAGGATTTTAGGTTTAATGTCATTAAAGATGAGAGTCCTCATTCTTTTATGTGCATGATACTGCAATTACATTAGAAAATCTTTTCTTTTTTTGGTATTATTATGTCATGTTAGCTTTCTGGATTTTCTTATTATTTTAACAATTTTTCTCAAATCCATCTACTTTCTTGAAATAATTTATAAATAACACCTTGTCCATATAATTTATAATAGCCATTCTCTTTAAATCTTTTTGCATTGGTTTGCAATTCCAGACAATTCAAGATAATGAAAAGTGTGACAATGATTTTTTACTTTATGATTTTAAAGGGGATAACCCTAGAATTTTTAATTTAATTTTGAGCTCACCATGATTTGGGATATATTAATTTCTGTCATGTTAAATTGAATATATTTAATTCCTAGTTATATCAGAGAATTTTTTTTAAAGTTATGAAAAAGAGTTCAGTGACTTATTATTTAATAAAACATACAGTGTATCTCTGTATTCCCAAATAAATTTCAAACAAATGTGGAAGAAGAGAAAATACTAGCTGTTAGAAGAAAATATATATGAACATATAGATACATACATTTCTGCATAGATATAATCTTAAAAAGAAATAATTCTGTCTGAATATATAGACTTTTGTAGAAATAAGAGGGAAAAGGTGAAAAATTGGGCCATAGTATTGAAAAACTCACTGCAAAAATATATCATGCAGAAAAATTAAAATACAAAAATTAATCTGTTCAAATCTCCTAATTATGAACAGGAGAAAGGTTGTTTCTTTTGTGAGCAAAAACAGTGCTGAATACTAGCAATTCACTAAGGAGATGTACATGAGGGTATAAATGTTTGAAAAATTTTTCATCATACTATTGCATGAAAATGAAATGAAACCAAGATGCTATTTTGGGTAGGAAAATCTAACAGTTTATACTGCTACAAATGCATAATTGTTCTGCTACTCTGGGATGGAGAATTTAAATTAGGACACAGATGTTTTATAGGAAAACCCATATTTGGCAATACCCAAGATAAAAAAATCTACAACAGGCTACACTAAATTGTTTAAAGTGATCATCTCTAAGTTGTAATGTTACACTTGATTATTAAATTCATTTTCTTCTAATATATCTTTCAAACACAAATGAACACAAATGCATTCTAGCCTTAAGAAAAGAAAAATTTTAAAGTTTGACAATGTTATTGATAAAACTCCACAAAACAAACATAGGCAAAGGAGAAGGGAGTAAATCATAAAGATAAAATCTATAGTTAATGAATTAAAAGCAAGAAAATCCTAGAGCTGAAAAAGAAATCTCACAGCAAATTCTTTGGCAAAGGAAACAAATACAGAAAAATAGAAGTCTATTCACATGGAAAAATAAATATAGAGAGATTTTGAACAGAAATACCTAAAAGAAAAATGAGACAAATTGCCACTGATGTAAGAAAATGCTAAACTTGGGAAGATAATCTTACTTATAGCTCCATGTCAAAATTTGAAAATCTCCAGGAAAGGAACCCATATTTGGAAAATATATGTGTCCAAAGTTGATTCAGGGTAGAGAACAACAGATAAATCACTAAGGAAAGAATTAAGGAAATGACAAATACTTACCTTTCAAAATGACCTGGTAGGGTCCTATGACAGCAGCAATAGAACTCCCCTCAAATACAGAAGTAATTAAGTCTATTACACTAACATGATTTATCAGCATGCTGGAAGATCCCACCAGTGCAGTGCAATGAGAAAAAGAAACAAGAGAGATGAGTACTGGAGAGGCAACTTTTCAACATTTGCAGATGATGTACTGACAGCTGAATACCTATTTTAATGAGTAGAATTCTAGGAGTGTAGTTGATAAAACTCAGTAGCCACTTTGAAGTGTGCCATTCAGTGGTATTTTGATCATTCAAATTGTTGTGCTTCCATCAACTATATCTAGCTCCAGAACATTTTCAAAAGCATGGGAGTTCTTTTTTACATTATTCAAAGCTCTTTTATCATTTTTAGAAATTTATGAATATGTGAGTACAAGGGAAAAAAAGCAGTAACATCCAGATATACTGTTAAAGTATTTTTTAAAATAGAGCAGAATCATTTCAAATATTAACAAAAATATAAAACTCCTGGAATAGAGAATAGAAATTTGTAAATAATAAGTAAGAGTGAAAATAGCTAAAATCTATTGACATCACCATGAGGCATGCTCTGTGCTGTGTTTGATATGCATGAACTCATTTTGTTATCATCACCATTATTCCAATTTAACAGTTGAAAATATATTTACAGTGGTGTACCAATTGCATTAATGAACACATATAGGTTCCTGGTAGGTATTAGACACTCTAGTAATGATTTCCCATGCATTTTCTCCTTTAATTTCATCCTCATAATCAATGTGTGAAGTAGACATTACTGTTATCCCCATTACAAAAGTGGAATTTGGGGCAGAAGAAAATTAAGCAAATGAATTAACATTTCACATATCACACAGAAGATGTGAGTAATGATTGCAAGTGCTACACTGCATCCAAGGAAATGTTTCTTGAGAAAATGAAGGAATGAATGATTGAGTGAAATTTTATAGATAATTGCTACAGGAGGATCCATGAGTGGGTAGAATGAAGGCAATTTTAATGGCTAGAGAAAAATGTCCAAAGTAGCTGGATAAGAACCACGAGAGATGTTGAGACTGAAGAGTAGGCCTGTTTTCATGAAGAGAGATACTTAGAATAGTCCTCTAAACAGGAGAGGTACAGAAGATGGTAGAGTTGGCTGTAGAACTGTGCGCAGTCTTTAAGTAGATGGAGTCACCATTGTGTTAACCTCAGAGATCATGTTCTGAGAGCACTGCCTGCTTCCATATCAGTTTTCTAGAGCAGATGCTCAGATGGCCTTCCTTGAGCTTCTTTTTCCCTGGGTTTTTTCACAACTGAGTGACATAGAGCAGGGAAGTGGTGCCAGGCATACTTTCCCTCTAAGAGCAAAGTTGAATTCCCTTCTTCTTGGTACCCTTAAGCTGTTGGTGAGAGGAGAAGAGGGTATATTTACCATTTCTGAGTTCTAAAAGTTTTTCTCCTAGATGACCGTTAAAGTAATGGTCCCATTCTTACTCTAATCTCTGAGCAATTTGGTTCCCATGTGTGAAGTGCCCAAAATAGAAAGGAATTTATTTTCTGGTAATTTTGTATCTTGGGAGGACATTGGATGACAAATATGTTTATCCCCTCCCTTGGGGCCCCTTCCACCCTGTGTTTTTTCCCTGACTCTGACCTTCACCATTCATTGATCTCTCCAAAGAACATTTACTCAACATTTGAGGTGGAGTTCCTTTGACTATCAAATACATTTAAATATACAGTACTGCTGGTTTTAGTACCCTGGATCTTGAGTATCTTGTATTCCTCCATACAAAGCTTAATGGTGTTGTCACTGTCCTTTTGTACATACTTGGAATTCTACCACTTTTACTGTGACTTTAATCAGATGGCTTCATCAATGATACAGTGATGTATTTTGCAGTTAGCCTGCTGGCTGCTGGTCCCCTCCCTGGGATCCTTTACTTTTATTATAAGATTGTTCCTCCATACATGCATTCTCATCAGCTCAAGGGAAGTACAAAACATTTTCCACCTGATCATCTTACCTGTAGTTTTCTCCTTGTTTTACTGTGTGAGTGTAGGTGAGCTGGTGAGTTCTGTTATGCAAAATGCATATGCTTCAGCTTTAGTGATGTACCCATGGTCATGCCCATGCTGAACCCCATTGTGGCAGTTTGATATCATTTATGAATTCCAAAAAAGGATATTGATTATGTTGTAAACTGGTCTGTTTCACTGGGCCTGATACCCTTTGGCTGTATTAAATTTCAAGGCTTTATGTTTACTTGACTAAATCAAGATTAGGGCATGCAGAGTTGAGTCTCTGGCCCCTTGGTGAGCTATATAAATGGAAGTTTAATCAAGAACACAGAAGTAGATTCACAGAGGAGGAGAGAAAGCTCCATAGACATGACAAAGACCCCGGTAAGAGAGATGAGTCATTTGCCTGTTAGTTTACAGCTGACCTTGTGAAGAGACCAGAGCAGCTGAGCCTGGAAAGAAATGAGCCCCAAGAAGAGAGTCTAGACCTATACCAGCCTAAAAAAGGAGATGGACCCACAGATCCTTAGGGAAGTTAAAAGGCTGAACCCTCACAGATTTTGCTTGCCATCTTACTTCAACCCATGGCAACAGAGTTTGGTAAGGAAGTATCCTTGAGTTGGAATGTTTAGGACCTTGTAACTATAAGCTCCTACCCTAAATAAGTACCTTCTAAAAAAGCCAACAGAGTTCTGGTACTTTGCATCAGCACCCGTTTGGCTCACTAATACACCCATCATCTACAGTCTGATGAATAAAGATATAAAGGTGCTCTGAAGAGATTCATTCTAGGGAAGCCATACAAGGGCCATTTTTCTTTGGGCTTAAATAATTGCCTGTGATAGCAGGGCTCAAATCCTCAGAGTCTGAAATTGTGACTCTATGGTCATTCCACAGAACCAAAATATACCTTA